>JAPYZC010005920.1:0-14307 GCA_030522665.1 Ichneumoninae sp. A BG-2022a | reverse complement strand
TACTAAATGTATTTAAAAATTACTTTAAAACTACTGTAATTTTACATAATATTTGTACATTAAATTTAATATACTGGTTTATGCATAAAAGCTTCCAATGTCGGTACATTAAATTTGCAATTTTTTTTAACAGTGTAAAAAGACCTTGCCAGGACCTCATTATACTGTCAAAAAATAGTATGGAATTTATTGTGCTGGTACTGGAGGTTTTTATGAATAAACTGGTATATTACATTTCCTTAATTTCTTAATTTTTTAATTTTCATAATTTCTTAAATTTCTTAAATTCCTTTAAATTAAATAAAAAATTAACATACAGTATATTAAAAATATTCGAAATACTTTGCTTTTAATGATTTACTTTATTTCTACTATAAAAGTACTTTCAATCCAATAATTTACTTTAACTTCACTGCGAAAGTGTACGAATTTTTCATCACAATTTTACATTAAATTTAATGTACAAGCTTCTGCATAAAAACTTCCGGTCTGATTAAACTTTCAATTTTTTTTACCACCCCAGGCTTCGATTTGGCGGTCCAAAAAAATGTAAAAATATGCTCTCTCGCTTGCGTGTACTCGGCCACCGTCCTCCATTTACATTACCAACTTAAAACGAGTGGTATAAAAATTGGTTCTCGCCGTCGATTAACACAAGAGAACAGGCTAACAATATCGCACTATGCGACGTCCAATCTCCACAGTGTATTAACTTCCCTGCACGTCACAGTGCTCGCTCAGTTTCGAGTTTCTCCCGGGAGCACCAATACAATTCCGCATTTGCAAAGTCTCTTCCGGCGATGAGAAAGCGAGGAGAGCGTACAGTGAGTGAAACGTCGGGGGCTGCGCCAGGCCCGCTGTACCGTGCGATCTCTCGGCGAGTGCGCGTCGTTGGTCTTTGATACGTACTTGGCGTAATTTTCGTAGGTTCCCCGTAGACCGAGGCCGCGAGTACTTCAGCCCTAGGTAAGCGTGAGTAATGTCGGACGAGAATTCATACGTCGTTTACATGTCGCGTATATTAAACATATATCGGACTGTGTGCATACACACATGCTCGACAGTCGTACTTGCATAGGCGAGGCAGCGCGGAGAGATAGCGAGGTGGAGGTCGAAGGAGGGGGCAAAACGGCATATACACATGTATATTTATATATATTATATATGGGTATATATATATGTATATATGTATATATGTATACGTTTCGCTATAGAGCCCTACGGGAGTAATAATCTCGGGGGTTTCCAAGCGCACTCTCAGCGTACGATATGCGACCTCGAACTAGTACCACGTAGCTCCCAGTGCTTTTCCCTCGCGCAGCCTTACTCCACTTTGCATAGACGGGAATCGCGCTCGAGGCGGCTACAGAGTTAATAGAAATGTACCGGGCGCTTCACGGAATTCCCGTCGAGCGTGCGCGAGTCTCACGTTTCGCGTCCCTGCTCGGTCCCTCTCGCGTTGACTGGACGACCTTCTCATCGATGGATCATTTTATTTCGATGCCGAGCGCGAAGTTGGAAAATCAACTTTGCATCCGGAATCATTGATTGATTGATTGACTCATAATTTATTGACGGCCTGCTAATTTTACAGTTCAAATTAAAATAATGCATTTAAAAAATGTATGCAACTTAGTATGTTATTTTTTTATTAATTTTTTAAATAAATAACAATAAATATGGACGGATGATTAAATAGGTTATAAAATAGGAACTTCTCGCACATTAAAATGTTACTCTTGGCTACCACGACCAAAGCGTTGAATGACTGCGACGTGAGAAAAAGTGCATAATACCTGTTCCCTGTATTTAGTACGCGCGCTCTCGTCGAGTTCAGTGCACTATTTGTCGGGTTAATCTCCTCGCGAAGCAATTTCGTCCGCGCATTACGTAATACCCGATTTGGGACATGTCAATTTGAGAGCGCTAACGAAGGTGCCGAACCAATTAACCCATTTAAAAACAATGATTTGACGGGTGTATGGTAAATCAATAATAAAAATAATAATAATAACTTTTTTAATAAATATTTATTTATTTGAGGGTCGTCACTCAAAAATTTTTTTTATGCTGGGTAAGTTAACAGGGAATCATGTCGTATGTTAAAATTACATGCTGCGTAACTTTTCAATAAAAATTTCATATTTTCGTGACGTCGGTTAGGGCAGAAAGGGTCTCGCCCACTTACGCCCGTTGAATAATCAATTAACCAACTTCTGTTGCTATACAGTATAGCATGTTGTTTGGATCGGATTAATTGAGAGGTTGTTTGCTGAATTAGCTCGATCTATAAGCCGCGTGTAGGAAGGAGCGAACCCGGTACTCGTAAGCCTCGACGACTGTACACGCGACTCAATTATCTCCCCAAACATCAAGGACTCCACGATAATAATTCTGCGAACGATCCGAGCCATAGACGTCGAATAAATCTTGAACGCGAGTTCCCCAAGGCGCGTTCGTGTCAGTGCGAACGACGTCGACGATTGACGAGTGTCTTCAACTTGTCCTCGAGCATCGAAAGCCGGAGAGCTTAGGAGAGAGCGGGCCAAACCGAAAGCCGGGCAAAATGGTCCACCCTCAATTTTTAGATAAAACTTTATTTTCGTTATGTTTCGCGAAGAAATGGCAGAAATGGTCCGTTTTGCCTCGACGCATCATTTTGTCCAATTTCCTCCCTGTAACGTCTAGGGTCGACCTGCATCGGAAACACACAAATAACGCAGGGTGCACTTACAGCCCGGGGGCAAAATGGTCCCCCCTCAATTTTTAGATAAAAACTTTATTTTCGTTATGTTTCGTGAAAAAGTGGCAAAAAATGGTCCGTTTTGCCTCTGCGCACCGTCTTCTCCAATTTCCTCCCTGTAACACCCTGGGTCAACCTGCATCGGAAACACACAAATAACGCAGGGTGCAGTTACAGCCCGGGGGCAAAATGGTCCCCCCTCAATTTTGAGATAAAAACTTTATTTTCGTTATGTTCCGTAAAGAAGTGGCAAAAAATGGGCCGTCTTGTCTCTGCGCCCCGTCCAGTTCAATTTCCTCCCTGTAATGCCCAGGGTCGACCCGCATAGGAAACACACAAATCCCAAAGGGTGCAGTTACAGCCAGGGGCAAAATGGCCCCCCCTAAACTTTCGGACAAAACTTTATTTTCACCGAGAAAAAAATCGTCCTGCATCGGAAACTTCAGAAATTCAAGATTCCAGAGAGACTTCGCTAGCAAATAACGCAGGTTGCAGTTACATAGAGCAATGCCAATATAAATCTCCGCGCGAAAGGGGGGGAAAATAGCTTCTCGACGGAAACTCGTCGGGAGGACCGAAGGTGTCCCAGACGTGACGCAATATCCGGTGTAATTACCGGGTGGATACGCTAAAGGATCGTCGCGGTGGGACGAAGATTCGATGGAGCAAATAGCGGACATTTCAACTTTTCGCGGAACGACGAGCGACCCGCAATCCGCGGGGTCCGTCGGAGAACCGCGAATCGATACGATCCCATTTTGCCGCCGCTCGGTCGTCGAGAGGCCAAGTACGACGAGGACCTATATGCGATGGCTGGGTGAACTCTCGAGAGGGGGAGAACGGGGAGGCTGGGGAATAGAGGTGTACAGGCGAGACCGCCGATGAGGGCTCCAGCTGCAGTTGCCCGGAAAGACATCCAAACTTTTTCTAATTCGAAACTCGACGCTCGTCTGCACCGACTCGTGTGCAGAGCCGGCTGCGATATGTATCGGCAAACATTTTTTTTTTTTTTTCATCGCTCAAATTGAAACAAGACTTTGCACGGAATTCGACTCAGAGATTCGTTGCGTCATCCCGGGTGGGATTATGACGTCACCTCCGGATTGAAAATCGAACTCTTAAACCGAAAGTGACGTCACACAAAAATGGAATTGAAAAGTTTCGTTGTGACGTCACGTCTGGTTTTTTAATTTCAACGTTTACAGGAAGTGACGTCATATGGGGCAGCGTCACTTCCGGTCGGAACATGAGTTTTCCAAACTGAAGGTGACGTGTTTCAGTTCAAAAATAAAGACTTTCAAATCTGAAGTGACGTTTTCCGCTTTGACGTTACCTCCGATCTAAAACTAATATTTCATCTCCGTTTCCATCTCGGGTGGAGAATAGATCCGTTTTGCCCCGCTCTTCCTTATAGATGCGATCCGATTTGAATAACATCACTTTC
This sequence comes from Ichneumoninae sp. A BG-2022a, assembly GCA_030522665.1. Classification (NCBI taxonomy): domain Eukaryota; kingdom Metazoa; phylum Arthropoda; class Insecta; order Hymenoptera; family Ichneumonidae; species Ichneumoninae sp. A BG-2022a. The sequence continues at coordinate 10,120 of JAPYZC010005920.1, read as the reverse complement.
AAATCGGTAGTGACGTCCCGCAAAAATAAAACATTGAAATCGTCGTGCGCCACTTCCGGTTTTTAAATCCCAGTTTTTTACCGGAAGTGACGTCGTATAGGAAACGCTCACATCTGGTCGGAAAACGAGTTTCCGGTTAAAAATTAAAGAATTTCAAACCGGAAGTGATGTTCGTCACTATAATGTCACTTCCGGTCGAAAGTTAATATTTCATCCCCATTTCTATCGAGATTGGAGGACAGGTCTGTTTTGCACTCTTCTTAGTAGATGCGATCCGGTTTGACAATATCACTTTCAAACCGGAAGTGACATCCGGCAAAAAAAAAATAAAATTGAAATCGTCGTGACGTCACTTCCGGGTTTCAAATCTCAGTTTTTGACCGGAAGTGACGTCACATGTGAAACCGTCACATCCGATCGTAAAACGAGTTTCCGGTTAAAAATAAAAATTTTCAAACCGGAAGTGATGTTCTTCACTATAATGTCACTTCCGGACCAAAACTAATATTTCATCCTCATTTCGATCTCGAGTAGACAACAGGACCGTTTTGCCCCGCGCACCCCTATAGATGCGCCCCGTTGGTATGTGTCGCGACGAACGGTTCTTCGTCACTTTCTGTGTGCGCACGACGACAACGAGGTTGACAAACAAGACACGCGAATACCCACCGCACTCACGTGAGTACTCTTCCGATTGTTTGGTAAACGTGATAATAGGGAGGTGCACTTGCCTTGTCGGTGCCCGTCTATTCGATTCACAGAAGGCAGTAGGTACTTCCCCGGAAGCAGGGACGTTTACATGCCGTCGTCCTGTTACTCGAGAGCGAGCGATATGAAACTCGCGTGCGGGCACCGAAGTGGGCTCGCCTCGTCCTCGAGACCTCGTTTGAAGTTCCACTCTACATAAACCGACGATACACAGGCTCTCTTGTCCACCGGCTGTTAACTCGACGCTCTCGACTCTCCGGAATTATTTCACCAACTATCTAACAAAGCAAACTAAGATTTCTCTGTGAGGCGACACAACCGTTCTTTCACCTGAATTTAGATGTTAATTTTCGCGTTAATTTTGTTTTAACTTTGAAACAGTGTTTCGCTATCACAAAGCCTTTGGAAACATGACATCGCGAACTTTTCCCATGGAAAATAGATGCGCGCCGTGCTCCCGACGTGTTTACATCCGCCCCGATTAATTAATCGAATGTCAGGGGCTGCGCGAACCCTGGACGGAGAGAAAGCCTCGTGTCCATTCGCGCGCGCATTGTATAATACGATCGATTTATCGCTAAACGCCCTCGCCGAACCGCGTGTACGCCATGGATTATTATATCCTCATCCTGTATTCCCGGTTGTGTACGCAAGCCCCGGTTCAGCGGATTTCGCTGCGGGTGACGAACGACGGAGGTGGTTGAGGGACACCGGCAAGCTCGGTCGGCCCTTTGGCTCGGCACTTTATTAATGCCCTCCGGCGGAACTGACTGATCGATAATGTGGTTAACTACGATACCGACATCGCGTACATGTCGGATTATTGTCGTTAGCAGTTGGAACTTTGTTGACAATGTTTTTGCCACTATTCTGGAATTCATGGGAAATTCGTTTTTTCGCCACTAGTCTGGAATGTATGGAAAATTCGTTTTTTTGCCACTAATCTTAAATTTATGGCAAATTTGTATTTTTGCCACTAATCTTGAATTTCGGGAAAATTGTTATTTTTCCACTAATATTGAATTTATAGAAAATTGGATTTTCTGCCACAAATCTTGAATTTGTGAAAAATTTGTATTTTTGCCATTAATCTTGAATTTATTGAAAATTAGTTTCTTTTGCGACTAATCTAAATCCAAGAGTCACCGAACGGCCGTGGTAGTCGATAAGAACCGTTAATCCCTCGCGTAAATCAGGGATATCGGAAATGGTGGAAAAGATATCGATGTAACAAAGTTAGAGAGACTCGCCCGGTGGAGCAGCGGCTGGACCAGCGGACAGTGGAAGCAGTGGTGTGCACATTTCGGAAGGCTGCGCTGGTAATGGTAACTGTTGGTCGGGAATGGTAGGACCGCGATACCTTCATCGGATATCTAATGGGATATTTCCGTGCTTATCCCGGTCTGTATCGCGTCGGGGCAGTGTACAGCCGAACCACCCAAAACACCTGCACAGTCATAGCGGATAATCCGCTCCGCTGCCTCCACGTTCTGATTTTATCTTCCTTTTCCATTTTTTATTATCTCATAATTCTCGTAAAAAGTTACGTGTACTATGAATTATCGTCGAGAAAAAAGAAAGAAGTTCAACGAGGTACGTAAAGATATTGCGATCATCTAAATGAAAATCACCACGAAGAATATAAAACATTTCGGAAAGGGTTCATTAAAAAAAAAAAAAATTTAAATGCTCATATTTTCTATTTACAAAAAAATTCAACTCCTACAATAATTTATTATATTTGGACCTGCGAATTATTTCGCATGACCTCGGCATTCTTATGAACGCTTATGAAAAATATAATTATTTACACATTGTTTATATAATTTTTTTAAAGATTAAAAAAATTAAAGAAATTTTTTTCTTTCCGATTGGCACATCGGTTACGCTTTCACGCATTTATAGAACCGCTTCGTTGATCGTTGATTGGGCAATTCTCCGGAGTCTCGATGGAAAAAACGCAACCCAGAAATGTAACCCAAAGTGACTACCAAACGAGCGCGCAAACAGATTCTTTGTGATGCCAGAATTAAATAAAATTCCCTATCCCAGCTAGAGCGTGTATAGACACGGAGGACTTTTAAATTGCCACGGGGCATGTCTTTGCGATTTCCGCGAAGGTAAAGGGGAATGCATTTATATCCGGCACTCGCTTGGTCGACCTCGACCGGGGTTCTTTATCGCTTTTTTTTTAACGCACATTTAACATGAGGGTTGCCAAAAGTCAGCGATTCGAGCGCTACTGGCGCAGGTTCATTGAAGTGCAGGTTTATTAATGGGCCATTAATAAACCTGCAAAAACCTTCAGCCCTCAACGTTTCAAAATTTTCCTTGCCCACAGTAAAAATGTTGAGTGGAGATTTCTCTTGGGTTTTACGCGAAACGCGCATTAGCCGCATTTTACTACCACAACTTATTCCCTATGTAGAAATAGAAGCATCATCGTATATATGCGAATTCAACGGGAATTAGTCCCTCCCTTTTGGAGACTTTCAAGGGGGATTACTCTGGGATCGCTGAGTGCTTCAAGTCTCTCATATTCATATATATATACATATACATTTGTATATGTATATATATATATATATATATATGTATATATATCGACGTAGTTCTCCTATTCATCTCGCTGCATACAGCACCGTTCAGCCTCTTCTCTACCTTTATCGCAGGCTCTTATTTCACCCTCTTCTCCGACACGTATATACACAAACCCGCTTTGAGAGAGCCACTCGATAGGATTTACCCTGCAAAGGTACGAGCCCTCGATCTTTTCGTTTAAATTCACGTAATCGAGAGATAAATGAAGAAACTAAAAAAGGGCCAACGGAGAAAGAGCCAAAGGGCCGTGACCCCGAGTTCGAACGACCAAGTGAAATCGCCACTCAGTAAAAAAAAGGTTCGCACTTTTAACAATAATTTTTTTGTGACAAGAGTTCTCGATTTTTATTTTTTGTTAATTTTACAATTAAAAAAATATATTTATGTAAGTGTAACGATTTATAAAATAAACAAGACATAACATTATAGACGTTTGTGAATAACAAATGTTTATCGAATGCATAAATCTTTGTTTTACCTTATATTTTTATCTAGAGATTTTTTTTTATTCCGGCAGCTTTATCGTTCAATTACTGTTTGATTTCCAGCAAAAATATTCAGTATTAAAGTGCGCCCTTAATTCGCCCTCTTCTCCGACACGTGTATACACAAACCCGCCTCGAGAGAGCCACTCGATCTAATTTACCCTGCAAAGGCACGAGCAGTCGATCTTTTCGTTTACATTCGCGTAATTGAGAGATGAGTTAATAAAGTAAAAAGAGCCAACGAAGAAAGAACCAAAGGGTCGAGAACCCGAGTTGGAATGATACGTAAAATCGCTACTGAGTAGAAAAGAAACCTTCGTTAATTTTATAATTTTTTGCTATTCATCAACGATTCATGTCTATTTAAGGTAGTACTAGCACAATGACTGACGCTGCCTAAGTTCGAGAGGAAAAAGACAAAGATTACAAACACTTCTCGATGAGAAAAAAATCTGAAAAAATTCTGGCATATAAAAGGTGCTGAAAAGATAAAAATTGTGCAACAAATTACCCGGCAACCAATTTTTTTTTATTACGAAAATGATTTGTTAATTTTTCTGAATACGTATGAATTTTTTCAGAATTTTATGATACTTGAAAATTACGATTTTAAACAAATTTAAATATAAAGGAAACGAATAACATTTTGGGATCATTATTATGGACGAACAATCTTATCGGCATCTTCCATATGCTTGATTTTTTTCAGATTTGTATCCGATCGAGAAGTGTTTGTAATTCTCCTTTATTCCTCTCAAACTTAGGCAGCGTCAGTCATTGCGCCAGTACTGACTTAACAGCAAAAATTTGAATATAAAAAAAAATTACAATCCAGACGTTCGTGGGTACCAAATGTTTGTCAAACGCAAAAACCCTTGTTTCACGTCTGTTTGTTTATCCGCACACTTTTTCAGCCCCGACAGCTTCATCCTCCAATTACCGTTTCGATCCCAGCGAAAATTTTCGGCATTAAAGTGCGATCATTAAAAAATAAATGAAAAAATCTATATCGAGTTTCCGCGCGAGCGGTAAAAAGGGGAAAAAGCGTGGAGCATTCGTGCGGGACGATAACGAGAGTCGGACTCGTAAATTTTCGACTTTTGGTGAAACTCCGCGCTCGTAACGAGAACCGCCGAAATTTGGGAATCGCGCAAGTGGGGAGGGTCGTTCGGTTGGAGCGCGGAGAGCGGGGGTTGCGGGACACGCGTGGCAAATTTGGTAAATAAAATACGGACTGGAGGGAAGAACGGAAACAGTATCAACAGGGGAAAACTGGTGGGAACCCTCCGTGCTCTCGCCCACCAATTCACAGCGGCACCGGGGCGCTGTTCCGACACGCGACGAGGGAGGGCGAGAGCTCGGCTGCCGAGACTCGGAAACTGCACGATGTACGTGTACAGAGAGAGCGCCGGGGAGGGACGAGTGGACGAGCTATGGAAAACGGAATTCATCCAGTGCCGCGCCCGCGCGCCCTCCGACGCATTAATTAAACCGGAGGGTTAAATAATATACCCCTAATTCTCGCTCGTCTATCTTCTCGCCTGCCGTTCCCCACCCACCCCGTCAGCTCTGCAGGCGCTGTGTTGCCCCCCCTCCTCCCCCCAGATGCAAAACGTTGTGCACCAACGCCTGATTACTGATTGCTAGTCGTTATCTTTCACAAGTAGATGGCGAGGCTGCATCTTCGGGCACCGGCTACGATCGATTCGCACGGGGCGCGGAGGTGCAAGATTAAGGTGATAAGGTTTCAACCTTATCGCTGACGAGCTGGGGAGAACGAGGTGCGAACGAACTCGCCGGATATGCGACCTACATGTCCTACCTATGCATTTTCGAGACTAGATATTTTTTTATATTTTTGCTTCTTCGGAGAAGAAAGTTTGTTTTGGTGAAAGAGGTTTTGAGGATTTTTATGAAAAGGTGTTTTAGAATGTTCCGAAATATCGGAAAATCATATTTAGAAAACATTTCTGGATGCGTGTGTGTGTGTGTGTTTCTCAGATCGAAAAAATGGAAACTATTATTATGGAAATAATTTTTCATAGGATCTTTGTACATAAAAATATATTACATTTGTTTAAAGTTAAAAGTACGGTTAGAGAACCGAAGAAGAACTTTAAGCACACATAAACAAACAAAGTTTCGTTTTATTGTGTACAATAATCCCCGTTTGCTAATAATTTTATATCGCGTCGGCGTTCGCCGGTTGAAATTCCAAAGTTTTAATCTATCGAGGACTAATTCAATCGAAACTTCGCTTTGCAACAAAGATATTAAGGTTTCCCCCCAGGTGAGCAGGCATTCGCCGACTCTGCCCTATAATCTTAAATTTCATTCCAGAAACAGGACTTTTCGTTGGCTTAATAGTCCGCGCCCAAGTGCGCTGACGTTCTTTCGTGCAAGCGGCGTTTCTAATCTAAGTGCAAAGGAGACCGAAAGATGGGAGGAAAAAAGAAACGAGATAGAGCGGCGCGGCCCGCGACTCGGCGAACTTTCCAAGGGTTTCTCCGCGTCCTCGCTGTACATTGTCCTTCAAGAGGGTACCAGCGTTTTCCCATCGTTTTCTCATTTTCTCTCTCGGTCTTCCGACGATCCCGCCGAACGATTTCCATTTTCGTTTTCGTCGGGGCCCACCGAGTCCCCGAGTGTTCCTAAGAAAGCCGGCTTAATTACTTCCCCCCTGAGGTTGCGATAGGACGGCGGGGCTCGGAGGAGCGAAGGGAGCGGGGCATGTAAACGAGCGAATTCTGGAGGAAGAATGCGGGGAACGCTTCGACTCTTCCGACGCCGAGCTTTTCAACGAAGGTATTCTTCTTCCGGTCTTTGAAAATCACCGGCATCAAGATGCACGCTTGCGTTGCGCCGCTGAGAGCTGAATCGGTCGGAGGTCGAAACGATCCACCATGTCGTCGGGACAACTCGACGAACCCTCCAAACGATATTTCACGCTGCAGCGCCTTTCCGTTGTCTCGTGGGACACAATCATAGTAATTCCTGGATCTTTGTCCGAGAAATGAATTTACCCTCATCGCGTAAATTCGTTCCGTATTTTCCTTAATTCAGACGTTTTTGTCTCTGGCTGCATTCGAGATACATTCCAGAGATATGTTCCAGAGACATTTTTTAATTGTCTTCTCTTCCAACGTCACTGCTGGTGCGAAGATCTTACTCTTCGACCGGAAATGTCGCATTTCCGGGATGGCGTAACTTCCGGTCGGAAAGTTAGATTTTCAAACCGGAAGTGTCGTTGCAGAGACAGTTTTTCATCTTTCTCTGAAATTGATCTCAAATGCATCCAGTGGTGCAATCAGCCATTAACAAAAACGTGTGACGGCACTTCCGGTTTGAAAATCTCATTCTTGGACCGGGCGTGGCGTCTTTCCGGGATGACGCCGCTGCCGTTCCAAGAATGAGATTTTTGAACCGGAAGTGACGTTAGAGAGACAGTTTAAAAATTTTCCCCGGAATTTATTTCGAATGCATTCAGTAACAGAATCGTGTGAATAAAGAAACACAGGAAAGCGGGTTGAAGAACATCTGCGAAACGTCTCAAATGAATTCGGAATTCATCTCGAATGTACGAAGCGACAGAAACGGATGAATTAAGGAACACACGGATATCGCTGTCAACTAACACCGCTCCCTTTTGGTTTAGTTTTATTGTGTATAATAATCCTCGGTTGCTAATAATTATATCGTGGCGGCGTTCGCCGGTTGAAAGTCTAATTGACTAGTCCAGTTGATTAGATTTTTTTAATACATTTTTCTTTCTACGGAGAAGAAAGTTTGTTCTGATGAAACATTTTTTTCGAGATTTTAATGAAAAGGTGTTTTAGAATTTTTCGAAATATTGGAAATCGTATTTAGAAAAAATGTCTGGATGCGTGTGTGTGTTTCAGACCGAAAAATGGAAACTATTATTATGGAAATAATTTTGCATAGGTACATTGTACACAAAAATATATTAGATTTTTTTTTAAGTTAAAAGTAAGGTTAGTTGACGGAAATAGAAATTTTGAAAGTAACAAAAGAACAACAAAATTGAAGTATAGAGAGACTGGATTTTTCTCCGGAATTTATTTCGAATGCAGCCAGTAACAGAATCGTGTAAATTAAGAAACGCCGGAAAGCGGGTTGAAGAACATCTGCGAAACGTCTCAAGTGAATTCGGAATTCATCTCAAATGTACGAAGCGACAGAAACGGATGAATGAAGGAACACACGGATATTGCTGTCAACCAACACCACTCCGTTTTGGTTCCTGCCATTTCATCGTTAGCCCAACTAAACGAAATATCCAAGAGGTCATAATCCTCGCCATCAGTGCTGGAGAGAAACCCTAGCGAGCGAGGCGCACGCAAGATGGAATGTCGCTCGCAGTCTCAGAGCCAGATGGATTCCGAATGTCCCCGAAGATGAAGGGAGTGCAGCGGAAGTAGCTCCGAGTGGGAAACGTTGATTAATAATTCCACGAAACGGAGTATAGCGGAAGGAGTGCGTACGTGCTGGAGTATTCACGAGTCAAGCAAATGGAGTGAACGAAGAGCGACCTATTCTCTTACTCGTGCATTCGCAATCTCGGAGAACCCGGAGTGCTCCAACCCGGAAAACCGGATGTTCCAGCGGAGTTTCCTTTCCACATCTCGTGAGGAGGTACTTTGTAGTTTTTTCCCGTTGGGCATTGAAGGAAGAGATCCAACATTTACGACATCGCCATCCACGTCGGTGGTTTCGGAGCCACATCATTTCGCCGAAACTTCAATCGGCCGAATCGTCGTATGGCCGAAAGTCACCGGTCCTAACGCAGTTTATCCGAATCGTCAAACTTCCGAACTTTATTTTTCCGAATCGTCATATTGCCGAAACTTTATGTTTTCCGAATCGTCAATTGTCCGAATTTTTATTACTCCGAATCGTCCGTTCAACGAATGTCACTCTTGCGAAATAGTAAATGGCCGAATGTTATTTCTCCGAAACGAATGACGATTCGGATGAATGACGATTCGGCGCGTCGATGTTGGAGGTTTAACCATTCGGAAAGATGATATTCGGTAAAATTATTATTTGGAAAAATGACGATTCGGAGAAATAACGTTCGGATAAATGACGTTTCGGAGAAATAACGTTTGGCCATTTACTATTTCGGAAGCGTGACATTCGTTGAAAGGACGATTCGGATTAATGAAGATTCGGACATTTGACGATTCGGAAATTTGATGATTCGGATAAAGTGCGTTAGGACCGGTCACTTGCGGCCATGCGACGATTCGGCCGATCGAAGTTTCGGCGAAATTATGTGGCTCCGGTAGTTTTGCTGCCTTCGGCTCATACCGGAAGTGCCGCCATGAGCAACAGTTATCCGGGTTGCGGGACTGTTTGTCGTCTACCTTTAATTCTATTTTCCTGGTTCAAGCATTGCACGAGAGATTGCATCGGGCACTCGGGCAACGCGGAAAATCGTCACACGTCACGCGATGCTATGTCACACGTTGGCTCGACCGTGTTTTTCTGTGGAGGGAAAGGTTCTACGGAAGTCCCGATGAAATAAGAGGCTGCGTAATTTCCACGTTGAAAAGAGGTCCGCCGCAAATAGCTCAGCGAAACAGCGGTAAAATAAAAATTGAGACCAAAGTACGATCGTAAATGAAATGGAGGGGGCGTGGGAACGGTGACATTACCAAAAATAATGAGGATACGCGATAAGCTAGGAAAGAGGAGGGTGCAGTTAGAGTCAAGCTAGAAGAGACGAAGGAGACTTTTAATAGCGCAGCAAGTAGTTCTTATCGCGCCGAGGCTGTGTACCCCGATCGTCCATAAATTAACTCCGGAGATTTTATCCGTCTGTTGAGCCCCGAAGTTCGGCGTTGCCGGTGTGATAAATCCATGCCGTTGGACGCCGAGTATTATGCTTATCCGCCAAAGTTTTTGAAGATAAGAACGAGAGAAAGGGAGGCGATAACTTAAGATTGATGGGACATCGATTAATATAAAGCGCTGAGTTAGTGGAGGCGGAGGACTTGTTGAACCCTTTGACCGAACTTGGTCGTGCCAAGAACCGGATGGTCCTAATGATCGGCTGAAAGAAATGGCACTTTATTCCACAAATTAATATTCACCAACGCCGATGGAATCATCGAATTTGTCGAATCTTCTGCGTGAGATGCTTAAGGGATCATCTCAGTGTGACCGCCCGAAAAATCACTGATTTTCGCGATTTTTTTTTTACAAAATGGCGGCGATTTGAACAAAAAGTAGTGAATTTGGCCTTTTTTCGACAGTTTTTCGAGAAAAAAATAGGAAGTTTAAAAAAAAGCTTCCATAGGACG
>JAPYZC010005919.1:0-15098 GCA_030522665.1 Ichneumoninae sp. A BG-2022a | reverse complement strand
CGAACACGGCGCGGAATTCCCCCGCATACACTGTATCAACGGTATACACTGCATAGATTGTCACCTGTCTAACTTTAGTGATTAAGGATTTTTCGAGAAAGAATATCGCGAAATGTATGGGATGATAAAAAAAAATTTTATCGCCACATAATTTTTTTTTTTTATGTCAAAGCATCTGCTGCAATACTTTTAGTTTCGAACACGGCGCGGAATTCCCCCTCATACACTGTATAAATAGTCACCTGTCCAACTTTAGTGATTAAGGATTTTTTGATAAAGAATATCGCGAAATGTATGGGATGAGAAAAAAAATTAAAAATCGCCACGTTATAATTTTTTCTTTTTTTATGGCAAAGCATCTGCTGCAATTCTTTTAGTTTCGAACACGGCGCGGAATTCCTTCGCATACACTGTATCAATGGTATACACTGTATTGTCACCTGTCCAACTTTGTGATTAAGGATTTTTCGAGAAAGAATATCGCGAAATGTTTGGGGTGAGAACAAAAATTGAACATCGCCTCCTCATAATTTTTTTTTTTATTTGCAAAGCATCTGCTGCAATTCTTTTAGTTTCGAACTCGGCGCGGAATTCCCCCTCGTACACTGTGTACATAGTCACCTGTCCAACTTTAGTGATTAAGGATTTTTCGAAATAGAATATCGCGAAATGTATGGGATGAGAAAAAAAAATTAAAAATCGCCACGTCATAATTTTTTCTTTTTTTTCTTTCAGCTGCGAACACGGCGCGGAATTTCCCCACATACACTGTATCAACGGTATAAAACTGTATAGATAGTCCACCTGTCCAACGTTGGTGGTTAAGGATTTTTCGAGAAAGAATATCGCGAAATGAATGGGGTGAGAAAAAAATTTAACACGGCCTCCTCATAATGTTTTTTTGTATTCGCAAAGCATCTGCAATTCTTTTAGTTTCGGATACGTAGAGACGACCTTAGAATCCGTTAGTGCCTGTAAAAAAAACATACGATTTTTTATTACAGCGTAAACTCCCTTACGGCGAACTATGCGTTTCCGCTCTACTGAGAAAACCCATGACGCCTATCGACGATCTGTTCTGCCTGTTAATCAATTTATCAACGTTGTTAGATCACAAAGAGCGCGTAGTCGCTCGTCGGATCGAAAAGGGCTCTGTGTATTCCGAACACGGTGCGGAATTCCCCCGCATGCACAGTATCGACGGTTATGTGTTTACATACTCACACTATAAAAAAAATCGTGTAAAATGTAACGTAGCGGCCTGGGAGTTTTTACGCAAAAACTGGTATATCACATTTAATGTACAATTGTGATGAAAAATTAATGTTCAGTATATTAAAAACATTGGCAATACTTCAGTTTTTAATAATTTACTTTAATTTTACTATGAAAGTACTTCAATTATAATCACTTTCTTTAACTTCAATGAAAAAGTGTATACATTTTTTATCGTAATTGTACATTAAATTTGATGTACCAGTTTTCGCACAAAAACTTCCAGTCAGTTACGTTAAATTTAGAATCTTTTTACAGTGCACTTGTCCATCTTGAGCGGATACGGATTTTTTCGGTCTCGCATCTTCGTATATCGAGAAATCGCCGGTACGAAAAAAATAAAAAAATAAAAAATGCTCACAAAGTTCTTTTATTCGAAAAGCGACTGCTGTATTTTTCTTAGTTTCTTAACGGAGGAAGCTTTGCAAATAGAAGAAGATAATGACGAAGCAGTGGGAAAATTTACAATTTACAATTTCTAGTTTTCTGTAGTCTATAAACCAGAGTGGATAATCTCGGATGACCCGCCATGAAGCTAATATATTACTTAAATTTTGGTGCCCCAATAATTGTCGCGGAGCCAGTCGATCCTCTGTATTCTTAATGATTTCCAATCACCCCAGCAGCTTAGAGAGCTCCCTTCCACGAATACGTCGTTCTCGTACGAGTAATATCGAACTAACGTCGGTGACCCAGTATCCGCATTCGGCTTCCCATCGGACAATACGAAGCTGTGAAATATTTAACTTCCGGCCGACGCGAAGCGATAAAATCCGTATATCTGTAAGTGATAAAAGATTTAAATTACAATACTTGTGATTATGTAATGAAGATTAATGTTAAAATATTTCTGCCTTTCGCAATCGATAATTTGCACATTGTTCTACCATAATGTACAAAGCAATGTATTTTCTGAAAATATCGAAACCTTGTCGATGTCGTCTACTCCGGATGAGATTTTTTCACGTTGTGCAAAAAATGGGTAAAAATAGTGAATTTTTCGCCGCTCTCGCTCGGATTTGTGCTACCTCGTCAATGCACGTCTATCTTCTAAACGTCCCGATAAATCTCTATGAAATTTGGATAACTTTTTCACAGAATTGATACGGATTTTCGAAAAAAATGTCTGATTTTTTTTTTTACCACCATTTTTTCGAAGCTGATATTCTGTACAACACTCTTGACATCTCGAAGGTGTAAATGTTTCAACGGTTGGACGCGGATTACCCGCAGTGTCTTGTTAATTTCGGTCGTCACAAAAATTAAATTAATTTAGACAACGAAGCTAAAAAATATTTTCCCATAAGCTTTCGGTACTTTTTTTCACGTAAACACATCAACGACACATATCCGATTTAACAAACTGCAAGTATATTTAAAAAACCAGAATATTTATGAAATTCCTCAGAGGATTCATACGTATCATCGATAATTTTTTGACATTTTTTGTCAATCATTTTTTCGAACCTAATATAAACCGAACGTTCGACACTCGTGAATCTCGACGCTGTAAATGTTTCGACGTTTTGACCCGGATTACCCGGCGTGTCTGGATAATCTCGGTCGTTACAAAAATTGAATTAACTTGGGGAACGAAGCTAGAAAAAATATTTTCTGGTAAGCTTTCGGTATTTTTTTGTTGGTGTTTTTTTTCAAAAAAAAAAAAAAAAAAACCACCAACTTGGAGACACATATTTTCCCGGACACATATCCGTTTTAATAAACCGCTAGTTTATTTTAGAACCAGAACCGCATTGGTATTGTTCTCCGGATAACCCGGCGTCAGTCCGGGACCCGACAGATCAATTTCGTTAGTCTGGCCGTTTAAATACGAAAATAAGCAGGTTCGTGTGGCGGGTCGTTAGGACCGCATAAAATTTCAGGACACAGTTGAGGTCGCGGTTCGTCGACCCGGCTTTGCCCGCTGCCCGGCTTCGGACGCTCCGATTTTCCCCCTCGAACAAGGATGACTGTCGGGTCGCTAGCCCGGAGGTGACGCCGACGCTCGCTTATATATTACAGTTTCCCCGATATCGAACTGGCGAAAATACACCGACCAGACACGGTGGAACCCGCGGTGTAATAATAGAGAGGGCATGACTAACCGAGAAATAATCGAGTCGCGTGAATTCGATTAGCGAAACGAAACCTCGGCGGGGAAGGAGCGAGTGTACTTATTTGCGGTTAAATACAATCGATTATTGATGAAGTCCCCGATGCGATGTACGTGCGATCGTACCCGGTCGCCGGTTTGTTCTCGTCGCGTTACATGTTGAATCCCGGGTCATCGCCTCCCGCGGACCCAGACGAGGGACGATCGAAATCCCGATGTAATGGGCGACCTCGCCGGGTCGAAGTCCTTCTTAATTCGGAGCCGCTCGATAATTCTTGTCAGCGTTACTCCAACACCCCCTGACGATCGGTCATTTTTTCCCTCGGGGTTCGCCGACGAACGGAGGGCCTGGAAATAAAAGAAATTGGTGCTCTTTAGTTTTCGGTCTGCACTGGTAAAAAATATTGTAATTTTAATGTTACCGACTGGAAGTTTTTTTGGCAAAAACTGGAACTTTCAATGTACAAGTGTCGCGAAAAATTAATACTTTTATAGCGACATTGAAGTAAATTATTAAAAGTAAAGTATTTGTTAAGTTTTTAATATTCTGTAAGTTAATTTGACATCACAATTTTACATGGAATTTAATATAGTAGTCTATGCATAAAAACTTCCGGTACCGGTACATTAAGTTTCATTCGATTTTTTTTTATCTCCAGAAAATCAATGCGAACAATAATTGAGTGGAATTTTTGGGAAGCTTGTCGTTGATGAGAGATATTTTTAATGGGGTGTAAAATGTCAATCCACCCATCCGTTTATCGTTAAAAAATGTCTAGTTTGCAGAAATGTTATAATTCATAAGTTTGTAATTAATGGACTGTATTGTAAGGTTTAAAATGAAAAGGAGAGAACACAATTAATTGGTAGTCAATCGCGAATGAAAATCCGCTTGGCTGTTTGCAGATTTCTGGTCAACAATTAAATTGGCTTGACGAAAATTAATGAAAATTGATGAACGCCTGGAAATAAAAAGAACTGGCGTTCTCTACTCTTCAGTGCAAACCTCAATTTTTTGGTAAAGCTTGATAATAAGACATATTTTTTGTTTTTATGCAAAAACTGGTACATTAAATTTAATTTATCATCCTTATGAAAACTTAATACACTTTTTCATTAAAAGTAAAGTAAATTATAAAAATTAAAGTACCTTCATAGTAAAATCTCAGTAAATTATTAAAGATTAGAATATTCCCAATGTTTCTATTACACTGAATATTAATTTTTCATCACCTTTGTGCATGAAATTAAATATACCAGTTTTTGCATAAAAACTTCCAGGCCGGTACATTAAATTTCATAGAAATTTTTTTACAATGTCGTTAATTGTAAATGAAAATTCACTCGGCTGTTTGCAGACTTCTGGCAAAGTATTTAATTGGCTTGACGAAAGATTTATGAACTGTACGGTAATAGACGACGCAATTAGAATGCACTGTTAAAGAATTTACCAAATAAATAGAGCCAGAAAGGGTTGACAACTATCGATCCAACTATATCGCCGTGTATTTATATTTTTCTCTCCTCCAGTTTACAAACTGCTATCGTCGGCATTGCTAGATTCGCGATGGCGATGCCATTTCGGTATATTTAAAGTCTCGCTTGGATCGTGCCCGTAACAATCTCGTACACGTCGCTGCTAATATCAATAACCGGGTGAGATGCGATTGGCCGAAGAAACGAGCAGATTTGCAGCAGACTTATTTCCGTACTAAATTATGTCCGTCTCAAAGCGATATTTTGAGGATAATAAAAATAAAGCCCGATATAGCTTTGTTTTTTATCGAACATATATATGTTAAGAGTATTTCAGCTTCGGTCACATTTAAGTCCGTTGGTTGGGTTATTATTTTTAGTATTTACATATTTTTAGTTTTTTTTTACCCCATTTCGATTCGAATTTAGCAAAGCCCCATTCAGAATATCATCAATTCGCGCGCCAATGTGTCTGGCCGCAATTTTTTTAGATTATTATTGGCTGGCTCCATTTTCAGTGTCCGCGGTGACAAAAAACCTACACTTGACTTTTTTTATGATGACTTTCGTGACGTATTTTTTTCGTTAACTGGCATGAGACAAGTTGTCGGGATTTTTAGAAATTTACATTTTTTAAAAATTAGAAATTAAAAAATGTTTACATAAAAATGTTAAACGTTATAAATTAAAAAATTTTAAATCATAAATTTAAAAAATAAACGTTAAAAAAATGTAAGTATTTCACCTTTGATCATATTTAAGCCCGATGGTTGGATTATCATTTTTATTTGAGCCCGGTGGTTGGATTATCATTTTTTTTATCTTATTTTTAATTTCTTCCACTTCGGGTCGAATTTAACAAAACATCATTCGGGTATAATGAATTCGCGCGTTGATGTGTCTGGCCGAAATTTTTTTTAGTGTTGCATTGACAGGCTTTATTGTCAGTGTCTGCGGTTACAAAGAACCTACGCTTGACCATTATTTTTTATCGTGACTTTCATGGCGTATTATTTTCGTTAACTGGCACGAAACAAGTTGTCGGAATTGGAATCACGATTTGTCCACTGCGATTGAACCCTGCTAATACGATACAACCTGATCGAATATAAAGTTTTTTTTTCCGCTCAATTTTAACGTCTGCCAATTAATTGAATTTCTTGTCACCAATGGTGTTAACATTTTTGCAAATTATTTTTTGGTTTACTAAATTTTACCGAAGAACCGGTAAACAAAACGTGCTCGTGTATAAACGACGAATAAAACAATTTATGCAAAATTAATCTTTTCAGCACCTTTAATATGTTTGATTTTTTCAGAAATTTAAACCATCCACAAGTGTTTGCAATTCCCTCTCATTTCTCTGAAACTTATGCGAAGTGAACATTATTTGCAAGGAATAATCTCAACCCGTGAATATAATTGGCACGCCGTGCAATATAAATGACTTTCGTCGGAAAAATTTTATCCCGAGAAATTAATCGATGCCCTCGTTTCTCTTCGTCAATTATGCACCAACTTCTGTTCGATATCGTGTGCATTTTTAAAAATCGCCTCACTAGAACTTCTCTGTATAAAATCTGTATAGAATCCTGACTTGCAAAAATTCTCTCCACGACAAAGTTTCTCCGAAGAAGTTTCAACGTCTAAACAACCTAGCTTCGGAAGAGAAAATTTTTTAAAAACGTAATTTAATTTTTATCAATTCAAGAAACGACGAGACTACGTAAGCAAAGAACTCACGATCGCACAGTGTTGGGTGCGTACGAGCGTCGACGGTGTACCAAGACGAGACCAGTTTCTGAGTTCTCGAAGACGTAGGCCGCAGGTCGCGACGAAGATGACAAAGGGAAGAGACCGGAGGCCTCCGATGGAATTCCAGGCGTTTCCTACCTCCTAGGAATCCAGTCACGGCCTCTCTCCACCATCCTGAATCTCAAATTATGACTGTGCTCCGCCGCCGGAATTGCCGCGGGGGCTTCCCACACTTAGCCGAGTTCACCGGTACCGTATCTCGCGTAAGTGTACGTAAGCTTCGGAATACTAACTTGGGTAGCAAATTGCTACCAGTTATGGGGGTCAGCCATACCATACGGCCATAGCTATAGCCATTACTATCGTCCGACTTTTGGCGAATCATCTGACCCTTCGTTGAAAAAACATAATTTAAAATAACAATTTGGAAAACAACATAATTTGGAAAATAACATTATTTGGAAAACAACATCATTTGGAAATTAACATAATTTGGATAAAAACATTATTTGGAAAAGACCATAATTTGGAAAACAACATAATTTGGAAAATAACATTATTTGGAAAAGACCATTATTTGCAAAAAAAATTATCTGGAATGAAAGATTATTTGGAAAAAAGATTATCTGGAATAAAAGATTATTTGGAAATTAACATAATTTGGATAAAAACATTATTTGGAAAAGACCATAATTTGGAAAACAACATAATTTGGAAAATAACATTATTTGAAAAAGACCATTATTTGGAAAAGAACATTATTTGCAAAAAAAAATATCTGGAATGAAAGATTATTTGGAAAAACGATTATCTGGAAAAAAATATTATCTGGAAAAAAGATTATCTGGAAGAAAGATTATCTGAAATAAAAGATTATTTGGAAAAAAGATTATCTGGAATAAAAGATTATTTGGAAAAAAGATGATCTGTAAAACATATTATTTGGAGAAAACCACTATTTGGAAAAGCATTAGGAAACAAAAAAAAATGAATGAATCGCAAAGTTCAGTATTTTTGGACGGTCCGTCCCACGCGTAATAATCACGATGATTTACCTTGGAAATTTGTTCGTTCAATAACCCGGCATTAAGGGTTCGAGTTTAATGAGTCAGAGATTGTTGGGATTGTAGCATCGACGAGTCTCATCTCCTCATCCCGTCGCGCAGACGAGGAAGCGGACGTCTCTCGGGAGATAAGGGGTGCGGTTCAGGAATGTCTTCAGTACCACTCGTACCTCACACCGCACACACGACACACGCGAGGCCGTAAACTTCCTCGTGTTTCACGTGACAGCTGTCGCGCACGCGAATGACGGGATATTTGCAAATTCCGCCGGCACACAGACTCTGTCGGTGTGACGAAACCGCTTCTCGTTTACAAACTACGCGGGCACGAGAAATACACGTACGCCGTCACGTTTTCGTTGATTAATATTTTTCCTGTTGCGTTAATAATTGTCTTCGATATTTACTAGTATAAATTTTTCTTTAATAGATTAAACATACCAAAACTAATACAATAACATTGATGAAACGACAATGACGCGTTACTGTATCTATACTTTTAAGTTTCGAAACGTTAATGGATATAAAATGAACGAAATTTTTTCTTTCGCCTCAACTATGGATCTACGGTAAACTTCCGTTAAGCCTTTCGAGGCTTTCAAATAAAATGTGATGTGCGTTTTTTTCAATCTTATGCAGAATGCATTGCTTTCTTGAACGAAAAAAAAATGTTTGCTTCCTCACAGAATATTATGGAGGACACGGATATATTTTTTTTTTTTTTTTTTTTTTTTTGATCAGTTAATAAAACCTTGTCTTCGAAAGGTCGAAGCGACTTTAAAATACTTTTTGTCTTATGAACTAATTCATTTTTATAGTGGAACGAGAATTTAATATCTTCCATCCATCGAGAGAAATACTATCATAAAAAAAATTGTACAAAATCACGCGTATTCCCCGATTGAATTAGGCTAAATTTGCGCGGTATATAACATTCGAATATATTATGAATTTATGATTACTGTAATAAATGTCCTGAGGGACTTGTTTGAATCAACGAGAAAGAAAATTATCGCGCAATGCTAATGCGCTTGGATAAAGAAAAAAAGAATTGTTCGGTGGGAAAAGATTGCGCGAATTTTCGTACGAACATGAATATCGAATATCGCGAATAACTTGCGGCATTTTCCACTGGCGTACCGAGTGCACGACGGGCCCAATTTTTCGGGCCGCGCAGAGACAGAAGAGATTGGTAAGAAATCGAAGGTACTATTTTCATACGAGATCAATTGAGACTGAGATCTAAGCTCAGTTTTACATTCTAAAACGTGCACTCAGTGCGAACAGTGGAAAACGCTATTAAACATGGCATATATATTTATATATCAATCTTGACCTAAGTTCCTCCGTTTTGTCCGGTCGGATGCTGCGTAGAACGAAGTCTTACGCTTTGACGTGAAAATTGAAATTCCATCGGAAATTTCTGGATTCGCTCGAATTATCATGCCAAAATAAAACAGTCTCATTCGTTTCTTTCGCGAAGCGGCGTCAACGGCTTGTGAGGCGAAGATGCCGGTGTCGTGTAAGGGCTTCGGGCAATTCCGTGCGAGTGCAAATTTTCTTTTCCCTTGACGAACGAACGTTTGTCCTCGGCTTTCAGTTTCTCGATCGTTTTCGTTTGTTGCTCGATAACGTGTTTTTTCGTCTCTACGTCCTGTTAAAAAAAAAATTCAAGTTGTATTCCACGAATTGTGTGTCTCAGAATCAAAAGTTTCGTCGAGTTATTAAGGATGGTTCACACGTTAATTTCCAGACAAAAGTGAGATTCATTGAGAATTCGAACAGTTCCTTTCCTTTTTTAAATAACTTGTTAATAACTTTTTGGCATTATTAGTATTATGCAAAATCAAAGGTCTTGATATCATTAATATGGCTGATTTTTATCATATTTGTGTATCGAAAGAAATTTCGATCGAATTAAGCTTTTTGTTCTGAATGTATGTGTGATGCATCTTTAAGATTTAGAGCCATGAACGAACCTTTTCTAGGCGTAAAATTTTGTCCTTTAGTTGATTCAGATGCTTGACCCGTTGCTTGTGGTTGTGGTGGCCAATCATTTCGGCGTACTTGTCGCTAACTTCCTGATAACTTTTTCGAAGACTCTCGCAGGTTTCGGACAGTTGCTTCACCTCCCTGAAAGTGTACAAAAAAACTTTAGATATTTGCGATTTCTATGCATTGATTTCTTAACTGGTCGTCAACTATTTTGTTTCTTAAGGGAAAGTGAAATATCGCGGTCGGTAAGGAAAATTGTAATGAACTTTTCTCCAGGGTGCTAATTTTTTTGAGGAAAAAGCAAATTCGAGCCGGACGCGCACGATAATTTCGTAACAGGACTGAATTCATTTTTTTCTAAGAAAAATTAGCACCATTGAATAAAGTTAATTGGGAAATTGCAACCATCTCTCTCGCACACACAACTGTTTCACTTTCCCGTAAGCATCCCCGTTACTTTTTAAGAAAAGTAGAAAGTGGTGCTTACTCTTCCGCCGCTTGACGACGAAGTATCTCCTCGTTAAGTCTGCATTCTTGTTTCTCCCGCGAAGCTCGTAGTTTCTGCAAGGTACAATTTTTTTTTACACGTGACGAAACTTTACGTGTTTCAGAAAAAGAAAAAAATTATTTACAAGTGAAAATAACGCTTACCTCCACATCAGTTTTGTTTGTCTCCAATGCCGCCATTTTCGCTGACAATTCGGCCATTCGTTGTTCCGCCTGAAAGTTCAACGGGTGATAAGTGAAATCGATCACCGAATTGAGATAAATCGGTGATTCACCGAAACCCAACTTACCTCATCCATAGCGAGTTTGCGCTCGATTTCGCATGCTTCCAGCAAGGTCTCGCCGTTCTCCACTTCCTTCGTCTTGGCCATCAAGTCCTGAACGAGTCTTTCCTTGTCCAGTTCGAGCCGAGAAATCTCGATGAGCCGTGTGTCCTCGTGCTCTTCGAACTTCAGCAGCATGTCGCGAAATCCGTTGAGCTTGTCGGCCATCGAGTCGAGGTCTTTCTTCAACTGGAATGCAAAAAGAAACTCATACAATCGGTCGTCTTGATACTACATTAATTTTCGAATGCCTATTTTTTAACTCAACATTTTTTTTGTAAATGTATATAAAAATCTTGAGATTTTTGGAAATTATAATAAGAAAACAAAATCTTTAGGTCATTGGAAATTGAAATTTTTTATAAATTAGACATGAAAAAAATGTTAAAAATTAAAAAATATATTATTGTCACCTCAGCATTCTGTTCGTCCTTCTTCTTACACTCTTCCTGAAGCCTCGTAATTTCCTTCGCCGATATTTGCTTGAGATTGTCGATCTCGGCGAAGAAGAGAGACCGCAGAGATTCAATTTCCGCGAGATTGACCGCCTCTAATTGATCGACGACTCCCTTGTTGGCGTCGAGCTGTTCCATCAGTGTGTACAGTTCCTCGCTCAAGATCTTGGACGTGTTGCGCATCGCGCTCAGCAAACCGCGATGTTCGTGGATCGAATCCGCGCCGGACTTCAATTCATTCTGAAGACGCTCGACCTCGGTGTCGCTCTCAGTGAGCCTTTGGGAAAGCGCCGCCACGGATGCTTGATTTTCGGCCATCACTACCTCGAACCTTCGTCTCCTCGCTACCATTTCCGCCGCCTCCGAACGAATCTGATCCTTCAGCGCTCTGAGCTCGTCCTTGCGTTCAGCCAACTCGGCTTCGACACGATCCAGATCGGCCTGCAAGCTCTGACTGAAACTCTCCTGCAAATATCGAATACGGTTAACTATCAGTTCAAAACGTTCCAACAACAAACAATTCGAGTTCTTTTATTTTCGCTTCCGATATAATGTTGTTTAAATAAAAATTTACCTGGTTGGCGACAACGATTTTCAGTTCATCGAGAGCGACGGTCAGATTCACGATCTCGGCGTCCCGTTGTGCGAGCTTTTGCTCCAACACAACCCTTTCAGCCTCTACACGAGCGAGGCATGTCGTGTAACGATCGGCAGCCTCGCGCATCTCTTCCTCGACCGCGTTCCTGGTATCTCTCATTATATCGTTAACCTGCCGGACAAGAAAATCGTAAAGTTAATCAAGACTCGTCGCAGCCGAGGCCTATGGAATAGGTTCGTGGAAAAAAAAAATAATCATGAAAGAAGGCACAGAACATACTCGCGAAAATCTGCATGTGGAGATCTATTTGAACGTCTCCACCCGTTTCGGGAAACGATTAGTCGAATCTCAGTTCGAACTTAATTTCGTGCTTAAGTTTCATCTCAAATTCGAACCTGATTTCGAACTCGAACTACACTCGAATTTAAGTTCAAACTTAAGTTGGAACTTAAGATCAAACTTAAACACGAAATCAAGTTCGAACTTAAGATAGAAACGAATGACTTAAGGACAGAATCGAGATCGGGCAAAACCTCGATCTTAAGTTCAATCGAGTCTTAAAATTTGACCCCTAGATGAAAATAGACAAAACAGGCGCTTTGCCTCCTTTCAGTTTAATAGTTTTTGCGTTTTTCGGCTTTTCAAATAGTTTTTGGGAGTATGAAAAAAAAGAGTTACAACAGAAGGGTTAAATAAACTTGATTAGCATCATGCAATCCAAGAGAGTTAGTCGAGTTAGTGGTTAGTTTTCTACTTTACGCACATCCGAACCCCTTACTTTCGCGTCGCTCTCAGCTATGACACGTTTAACGCGTTCCTCGCTTTCCTCCCTGCAGGCAGCGAGCGTTTCTCTCGTCACCGCCTCCGCGTTTTCGACGATTTTGTCTGTGCGCTCTTTTATGCGACGCTTTTCTTCCTCGATGGTCCTCTCCGCGGCGGCTTTCACTTCTTCGAGTTCGTTGTTCCTCGCCACGGTCATCTGTTGATCAATTGTGTTTATATTAATTATCCGTTATATTTGCTAAATTCTGCACAGAAGTTAGACGGAGTTCGCAAAAAGCGAAATACACTGTAAATTGAATAAATCTAGCCAAGCACGACAATTGCTAAATCTTGCATGGCTTTGATTCAAAAAAATATATTTACATTGTCGAGTTCCTGAAGATATTCGAGCCTTGCATTCTCGAGCAACTGCTCGAGCTTCGACTGCTCCGAGAGATAGTAATTCTTCGTGGCCTCCAAGGTTTCTCGGTGACTGTTGAAGTCTTCGGTGTGTTTCTTTTTGTACGCCTCCAGCTCGTCCTGCACTTCCTTGAGACGACGGCTTGTCTGCAATGTAAAGTTCGGCATTTATCAGAGCTGGGGAGTACTTGAAGTACCGAGTACTTGTTTGGTACGTTTCGTACTCTTTTTACGATTTCACGATATTACACAGTTGACTGGAATAGCTCGGTATGTTATATAATTATAGTTTATAATTAAAAATATCTGCCCCAAAAACCAAATATGCGTGTTGTTGATTTCGCTCAATCGTAACAATATTAATGAAATTTCGAAATAACAAAAAATGCATCAAATTTGACTAAAGTATAACAAAAGGCGTAAAAAGAACACTCACGTCCTTGTAGAGATTCTGGACGTCCTGAAGTTCCTCGGTGAGGAAATTGTTGGTCTCGCGGGTTTCCTTGTTCTCGCACTCGAGCTCCAATCTGCGGGAGATCTCCGTCTGTTTCTCGCGCTTCAGGCATTCCCGTTCCCGAATGAACTCGTGTCTCATGTCGAACAGCTCGCGATCGTGTCTGTCCATTAGCTCATTTGTTTTCTTCTCGGATTCGCACACGAGTCTCTCGTATTCAGCCCGAAGCTCGTCGACCTCGCACTGAAGCGTCGAGAGCTGCGACTGCAATTCCATTACCACCTGTTGACGCTTCTCCAGCTTGGACTCCAAATCGCATCTAGCTTTTTTCATCTCGCTCACTTCGCCCCGCAAACTCTCCTCGACGTTCGTCAGTGAAACTATCTCGTTCTCGCGTTCGTCCTCGAGATGCGACAGTTGATCGCGCAGCTCGTTCGAGACGAGCGTTAACTGCTGCAACTGCAAAACAAATACTTTTAATTATTATTTATTATTTAAAATTTAATATAATTTATTATTATTTTATTTTATTTATTATTTATAATTATTTGGTTTTTTAATCAATTATTTTTCAATTAATTTTTTTATGTGATCACTCACCTCCGATCGAACTTCCGACAATTCCTTTTCCTTGTCAGCTACGATACCGGACAATTCTTCGATTTCGCGCTCCTTGCGGTCCTTCACTTCGGCTAATTTCTCCGCCATTCTGGCGAGCTCAGACTGCGCGTTCAGCTCCATCTGCTTGATCTCTTCCTCGAGCAGCGCAGATTTCTCGCATATCTTGGCGAAACGCAACTCAATTCCCTCCTCCACGGCTTTTTGCGATGCCATTTCGCGCTCTCTCTCCTCCGTGATTTCCAACAATTGCGCACGCAACAATTCCACCTCGGCCAGGTGCTTCTGGTCCCGAGAATCGAGAATCTCCTGTTGCAGCTTCGCCTGAAGAACAGATTCAATTCATTTATGTAATCGACTCAACGTATACAAGTTTTGTTTCTTCAACTTCGCGGTTGTTGATCTTTCGTATAAAAATTGTGTAAATAAATTGTTGGACCTTAGCAATAGTTTAATACTCACTCGATAACAAAAACTGTAATCATTTCTCATCACGGACGCTCTTTTATGTGTTTTAAATGCAAATGTTTTACGCGAAGCGGATATCAATGCAAAATCATGTAAGAATTTCCTTTGGGCGCAAATAATCGGAATGGAAAAAAAATGTATTACCGACCAAGGTATTAAACCCTGCTTTAAACGCTTAAAATTGCCATTCAATCTATAGCTCACCACGCATTCAAGATCCTTCTTGCGTTCTACTCAGTTGGTAACAGAAACTGCAATTATTTCTCATCCCGGATGCTGATTATTTCCAGTTAAATACAAATGTTTTACGCGAAGCGGATATCAATGCAAATTCATGTAATAATTTCCTTTGGGCGCAAATAATCGAAATGGAGAAAAAAAATTAACAGCAGTTTTTATTGAAGACCGAGGTATTGAACACCGTTTTAAACGCACTATTGCCGGTGCAAACACTCCTCCTTAAAATTGCCATTCAAGATCCTTCTTGCGTTCTACTCAATTGGTAACAGAAAGTGCAATTATTTCTCATCACGAGTGCTGATTATTTCCAGTTAAATACAAATGTTTTACGCGAAGCGGATATCAATGCAGATTCATGTAAGAATTTCCTTTTGGACGCGAATAATCGGAATGGAGAAAAAAAATTAATTGCAGTTTTTATTAAAGACTGAGGTATTGAACACCGCTTTAAACGCACCATTGTCCGTGCAAACACACCTCCTTAAAATTGCCATTCAATCTATAGCTCACCACGCATTCAAGATCCTTCTTGCGTTCTACTCAGTTGGTAACAGAAACTGCAATTATTTCTCATC
>JAPYZC010005916.1:0-12031 GCA_030522665.1 Ichneumoninae sp. A BG-2022a | reverse complement strand
ACCAGATAACAACTCTACCAGATAACAACTCTACCAGATAACAACTCTACCAGATAACAACTCTACCAGATAACAACTCTACCAGATAACAACTCTACCGTGTTAGAACTCTAGCAAAATCTCTACCAGAACGTAAAAAAACTCTACCAGAATCAAAATAAAACTCTACCGGAATTGAAATAAAATTCTAGCCTTGTATTCTGGTAGAGTTTTATTTTTATTCTGGTAGCGTTTTTTTTGCACTCTGGTAGACATTTTTGTAGAGTTCTAATACGGTAGAGTTGTAATATGGTAGAGATGTAAATGTGCCAAAATGTTAAAGATTTTTTCGTTTCGTTCTTTTTTTGGAGACCGAATCACACGTTTCGTTCTTTGGGATGGCTCCGAGTTCGGACAGAAATTAACATTCACTTGCGCCTCGAAAAATCTTGAATATAATTTTATTGTTTAAAATATTTTGTTATCATTTTTTTAGGATTTTCATCGGAGAATTTTTGCTGAGAATGTTGAAACGGGAGTTTTTATGAGTTATGGATTCGTGATCGATAAGAAAGATACACCGCATATGGTTGAAAGGAGAAGTTTATTTATTTATTTATTTCCAACCCGACTGCACTGTCTCGCCACGGTAAACCTTTGTGACGGTGGAACTTTTTTTAACCTATTTAAAATAACTCGATAACATATCGACAAGCCTTCTATTCCGAGCCGGGCGAAGCGGTGAGAGAATTTTCCTTAAAGCAAAAATAAATTCAACGTGTCAATCCACTAACCCGACGCGGCTGACTGACGTCTGAACATCAACGGTCCGTTACTACTGAACGTTCCTGTCCTATCTCTTTCCTTCCCATTATTCTCTTCCTCCATAAAAAAAAAAAAAAATCAAGCGTGACGTTAATAATCGACATTTTTTTTCATTTCGCGATCTAACTAAACTTCATCACAATAACTTTTATAAAATCACAATAATTTTTATAAAATCTATTTAAATCAGCTCGAAAATATGTCGTCCAATGGTCCATTCCAAAATCAATGAAAATGTACAAAAATGTCCCTGTAATCGAATCCATTAAGAGGACCATCAATGGGTCCGATCTAAGTCTGATCACCGACGGTCCGTTACTACTGACCGCCCACGCTTCATTCCAGTTCCTCGTAATTACTTATTTATGCGGAGGCAAATTAAAAAAAAATCGATTCAAACCAGCTCGACAATAAATCGCCAAAATTTCTATTCGAAGTCCCACGAAAATGAAAAAAAGTCCCTAAAATCAAAACCATAAACCGTTCGCCCCCGATCAACGTCTGATCACCGACGGAACGTCACTACTCACCGTTCACGCTATATTTAAGTTCCTCGTAATAACATACCTTTCCGGAGCTAAGATAAAAAAATCGATTTAAATCAGCTCGACAATAAATCGCCAAAATCCCTATTTCGAATCCCACAAAAAAAAAGAAAAAAAATCCCTAAAAGTAAACCATTGACCATTCGTCTCCGCTCGACGTCTGATCACCGACGCTCCGTCACTACTGACCGTTCACGCTTTATTTAATTTCCTCCCAATAACATACCTTTCCGGAGCTAAAATAATAAAAAAATCTATTTAAATCAGCTCGACAATAAATCGCCAAAATTTCTATTCCGAAGCCCACAAAAAAAAATTCCCTAAAATCTAAACCATTAACCATTCGTCTCCGATCGACGTCTGATCACCTACGTCCCGTTACTACTGCCCGTCCGCGCTTTATTAAACTCTCCCACCTCCGCTCTTTTCCCCATCAATTTTTTTTCTCTCGCCGTCCCTTCGGAAATTCAATACCCGAGGATTTTCGCGCAAATCGAGAAATAAATTCATTCCCGTGGTTATCTCGTCCTATCACTGCTGTCCTCCCGTCGTTGGCTATCAACCAATCCATTCCCTTCCCCCCCGTCTATCTGCTCTAAAAATAGTTCCTCGAAATGTGGTCCACCAAGATCGATAGCAGGCAGGTAACACCGGAGAGCACTCGAAATCCTTCGCTCTCGCCGCGCCGCTTTTTCGTTCACGGTGGTGTTGCCGCTGTACGTGAGTACGTACGAGAGATGCGATAATGGAATTTCGATCCTAGAGTCAACGACTCCGCGTAGCCCGCCGCCGAGTCAAATATCTATATCTATTCATGCATATTACCTTACTATGTATCCATATATATAAATTCGTATAACTTTGCTATGGATATATATATATATATATATAAATTCATATAGCTCGAAACCATCAGCAACGTATGCAAACACATAGCCCAGTGATCATCGGAGCTCTTCCCATCGCGATTATATTTACGTAGCTGTTGCGCTATTTGATTTCAAATCTCCGCTCGCGCTTCCACTTGCAATGCAGAGCAGCGACGCTATCTGCACGGTGTAACCAATTATTGTCTTTCAATAGAACGGAAACACAAAATTATTTTATTATCATTGTTCTCATTATTATTATTTTATTGTCATTGTCATTATTATTATTATTATTTTATTATCATTGTCATTATTATTATTATTTTGTTATGATTGTTATCATCGTTATTATTTTATTGTTGTTGTTGTTATTATAATTATTATAAAAGAAAACGTCGATTTGTCGATCGAGTTCAGCGGGAATTAAAACTCGTGAGGGAATAGGCCCAGTTTGGCTTTCCAGTTCTGTACTTTCGAATGCGCAACGAACGACGACGAGTGAACTTTATCGAGGGGGAGAGAGAGAGGGGAGTTCAACGTACGATAATTTAACAGACAACTTTGTGCGCTCTAGCGCGCTCTCGTGTTTCGATAATGTAAACGAGTGTGCCGAGGCGAAAGTGAACGTTCGATTGAGACACCTCGCAAAAAAAAGGTAAACTAGATTATATAAATAATAAAAATAATAAAAATAACAAAAATTGGCTATCGATGTCTGATATTTTTTTCGTTGACATCCTGGTTCGCCGCTTACACTTTCGCAAATGCTTCGACCCAATCACCGACACGACATACATTATATATATGTTATATATACACATATATAAATAGTGTATATATATATATATATATATATATTTATATATATATATATATATATATACACACTGGTTGGAGATGGAGAAGCAACCGGTTTGGCGTTTCTCGCTCCAGCATCGTCGAATGTGGACGAACAAAACTGCAGCACGCGGCCTCGGCTCGAGAAACATTGCTTTGGAATCTTTGACGAGCGTGAGGACCTTTTTAGTCTCGTCATTCGAAAAACTCGAGTGTAACTTTGATTTTTTTTTTTTACCTAATAGTGCGGGGTGGGGGAAGTCTGTGATTTCTAAGATCGAAAGAAAGTCACCCCTGAGAGAAGCGAGTCCACAAATCGCCGCCTCCCTATCTCACACCAAACCCTCGCTGCGTCGCGAAAGTTTCCACCCGAGACGTCGTAAATCGTAGAGTTTCCTTTTTTTTTAAGGGAGTGAATCGCAGCCTGGGGGGCGCTCGTGATTTCGACACGTGGAGAGACAGGGGACAAAGACGTAGGCTTTTTATACACCGGCGAGTGTACAAAAACATGAATTTTCTTTCAACTCGAGAGACGAAGAGGAACAAAACAATTTGCGGGCGAACCCCCGAGGATTTAATTTTTTGAAAGGTCTCGGTTAAGAGTTTTGGCCTTTAGGTTGGTTGATCTTTGAAGAGATTTTTTATTTCTTTTTTATACACTAAAAAGACAAATTTCCTTTTTTCCCCTAATTGCGTTAAAAAATTTAAGTTTTTAGAAAAGGTTTTTTTTCTTCTTGTGAGATTTAATGTAAAATTTGCAAAAGTTTTGCGTTAACAGTTTTGCTCTTTGGGCGAGTTGGTCTTTGAAACGTTTTTATCTTTTTTAAAATATACCCATACAAAATCCAAATTACAATGTTTTCCCTACCGCAATAAAAGAATTAAAGTTCTCCAGAAAAGATTTCCTTCTCCACGCTCCATCTAAAATCGCTAAGGAATTTAAAAAAAACTAATTCAAGCCTACGATCTCCCGCAAACTGCCCAGATTCCCAGTTCAACCTCCCAAACAACAATCTAAAAAAAAAAAAAAATATCAACTTAAAAAAAAAAACATTAATTTTTTATTCTCCAACGAATCACGACTCTCCGCTTGCCTCGAGTTAATTCTCCCAGAGCCTTTCTCCCAAGCACGCCTGCAGGCGCCGATACGAAATATTTTTTATTTTATTTATTTTTACACTGACTCGACTACTCTAACGCATTTTAGCTCGCCGCGATTTATTAAAAAAATTCTTCCCGTTCTTTTTTTTTTTTTTTTGAATCTTGCAATTTTTATTGAAGCACAAACGTTAGGCAGACACACAGGTAGCCGAAGAGGCTTCTGCAGTGTGTGTGCGGTAAGCGGCCGCGCGTCGACTGAAGCCATCGGCGGCCTCGTCGCTTCTTCGGGATGGTTGAAGCCGAGGGCCGGCGCGCACAACCCCGACGCGGTTTGCTCCAACAACCCCCACGCGTTCGCTGGCACCGTCGTCGCCACTGCCAACCCCCCGGCAGGCATTCTCTCGGCTCTCCCCGACACGCAAACGCCGATACACACGGAACCGCGCGTACATCGCGAGTCCCTCAGCGCTGGCAATCACCCCGGACTTTTATATACGCGGTGGGGATGTCTGCTCGCGAAATTACTTCGCCCCCGCGGAGTTATGGCGAACGGACGGACGTACCGACGAGGAACTCGACGCAGGCACGAGAGAACTTCGTGAAGTTCGTGCGTGCAAGAGCATCTACCGATGGGATTCGATGTCCATATGTATATATCGATGTTTACAAAAAATAGATACAAAAAAAGTCTATATTCATTAAAAAATAAAACTTATATGGGAAAATGGATATGAGGTACTCCATACGGTTTCGAACGGTCAAAAACCGGACCGTCTCCAAAAAATTCGTAATTTCACCACAATTCATGATTATTCATTAGGGGTTTTTTAATTTTTTTATTTTATTTTTGGATCGTATTTTTTTGGGATATCGAAAAATTGAACTTTTTTTAAAAACCCCTATGTCTTAAAAACTATTAGCCGTAAAAAAAAAACGCTTCAGTCATAAACGTTGCAGTTATGAGTGAACTTTTGAAAACAAATATTTGTATTGCTTCCTCATAGAGGAAGCTTTGGTACCTTTTCCAAAATTTTCAAAATTGACAATTTTCAGGATAGGAAATCCTATGTTAAAATTAGCGAAACGGCACTTTTTTCAAAGAATTGCGAGACATCGAATTAAAACCTCCGCCACTGTTTTCAAGTGGCATATAAAATATAAAAAATAAAAAATTCGTCGAAAAAATGGTAAGAGGACTTTGAAACGATCGATTTTGTAATATCGGCTACCTTAACGAATAGTCGGCTACACATTCGTTACGATATGTATTAAAAAGTATTGGAATAAGAAAATATATATGAATAAAAAAATATTGATATAAGAAAATATATAAACATAAAAATGTATGAAAAAATATAATTTTTTTTTCTTGCTGAAAATAACAATGGCGTATGTTATATACTTATGGGCTTATCAGAAGTTAAGCCCTTCTGATTTTGGTCTAGGTATAGACCTAGGTCTGTGCAGTTATACGAGTACCGGTCCTTTTTCATGAGCTTGATGAGGAAAGACCGCCAACGATCCATTCCTTATAACCCCTTGTCTCGGGGGATTTTGCGATGAGAGGGGGAGGCCTTTTCTTGTCGGACCGAATGGCGATTTATGTCTTTCGCGAGGGCCGAACCGCGAGAGCTTATGAGATCGAGGACTCGGGTACCCGAGATGATTCTTCGTTTCGGGGGTTGTTGACGCACTCCTGCAGGAAAGGTCCGAACCGGAATCGGACGTTATCCGTTTATGTGTTTGGATACTGGGATTCCGGATTTGTGGAACGTCATTAGTCGAGGGTCAAATAATTAGTTTGAGCTTCGTGGAGATTTGTTACCTCTGGGTTTCTGGGACTTAAAAAAAAATGGCGAATGATTTATATTTCTATATCTTAACCCTTTAACGTTAACCCTTTTAGCGAGTTCCCACGAACGATCAAGTAAACTCAATCCTTCCCCACCCAGGCCATTCTATCTGCCCAGTTTCCAAAAAAAATTTGCGAAAAAATGATATTTCGACACTTTAACCCTTTAACCCTTTTAACCGTTTCGCGAGCTCCGATGGACGATCGATTATACTCGAACCTCCCCTCTGCAACCCTAGACCATTCTATCTGACTAGTTGCCACATAAACTAGCGACAAATTCATATTTCCATACTTTCACCGTTTAACCCTTTTAACCCTTTTCGCAAGCTCCGATGGATGATCGAATATACTCGAACCTCCCCCTCCCTCCAACCCTACACAGTTCTATCTGCCCAGTTTGCAAGAAAAATATTCGAAAAAAATGATATTTCAATACTTTAACCCTTTAACCCTTTTAACCCTTTCCGCAAGCTCCGATGGACGATCGAGCATACTTGAACCTCTCCCTCAACCCCGGGCCATTCTACCTGCTTAGTTTCCAAAAAATTTGCGAGTAATTGATATTGTGATCCTTTAACCCTTTAACCCTTTAATCCTTTTAACCCTCTTCGGGAATTCCGATGGATGATCGAGTATGCTCGAACCTCCCCTCCCCCCCCCCCGCCAACCAAGCCGGGCCAACCCCTACCAACGCAATCTGCGACTTCCGGCGACGTCGCCAGAAAGACTAGACTCGTACAGACTCCGTTGCCACGCGGCGTCTTCGGTTTCGCTTCGCTCTTCATCTCCCACTCTTTATCCAGCGTTTCCATGCAAAACCGCATCGTCCAGACGCGATCGAATATCATCAAAGAGAGCAAACCACACTACGACGCTAAATTACACTACGAATTTTTTTCGGAGCATTCTATTTGGCACGCCTGAATTGATTATCTGCAACATTTTATTCAGATTCGTAAGATCACTTTGCGGGGAGTAAATTTCAGAAAAATTTCGTCAACCCTTATACCATCGAGATTTGAATTTTGAGCCTTTCAACAAATTTTTCCCATATAAAAAAAAATATCAAAGTGAACCTAACTTTTTTTTCAATGAAAATGATTCGTTCATTTTTATGAATACGTATGAATTTCTCCAGATTTTTAAATTCACTCTGAATTTTGTGACTTTCGACACGTCTCTCCCATACAAATAACAAAAAAATCACTCAATTTAAAAATCTTAATTTTAAAAATAATTTTACAATAAAAATTCATACGTATTCAGAAAAGTGACGGAATCATTTTCAAAAAAAAAACTTAGATTTCCGGGAGGTTTGTTGAACAATTTTATTTTTTATGATTTTGTTAATAACATTTTGGAATTATTATTATGCAAAATGAATGTTCTCAGCACAATTCCCTCTCGTTTCCCTGAAAGTTATGCGAAGCGAACACTATTAGCAAGGACTGCGTTGGACCCCATTCCGAGTTGTCCACGCGGCTTATCAGCGAATTGTCGTTCCCGGCAACTGAACAGTCGAAGGAAGAGGTTTTCAGCGTCGTCCGGTGACTTTTTACTGCAACATCCGCGCAGGACCGCCGAGCCTCGGGCGTTCCGTAAATCGAGGCAAAGCATGTCCCGGAGGGTGAAACACAAGCGCAGGACTCTGCGGAAAGGATCGCGCGGAGAGCCGTAAAACCGCACCGCTGGCCTCTCCCGCTCGCCGCCCGGCCACTCGCTCGCCGCACCGAGTATGTAATCATATTTTCAACCACGCCGCAAGGTAACCACCGCTTAGTCGGCATCGGGGAAAAAGGGAATCGAGGTACGCCGGGACCGCAGCTTTATCTACTCGCATGCACGATAAACAAAAATAAAATAAACCCCGTAAAGTGGGATGTTTGTTTTTATTTCATTTTTTAAGCGCCGAAAGGCGATGACGTTGGATAAAATTTCCCTCGTCGAGGGAACTGGCGATGTTTATTTTATTTTTTTATTTTTGGAAAAAAATACACCGTTCGGGTCGTTGGTGGAAATGGACAAAAATTTTCAGGAGAGATGATGACTTTTTTTTATCTGTTACGTAGCAGCCATTGAGGCTCGAGCGGTAGGAAATGCCAGTGACAAGAGGTCAGCTCGGGAGAAATAAGTGACCATTTTTTTATGTATTTATTTTTAGACAAAAAAAAGGGAAAAAATGCCAACAGTTTATGATATCAGAGAAAATTTATAAAATGTCGCTTGTCTCGCGGGATGACAACTTTAAT
This sequence comes from Ichneumoninae sp. A BG-2022a, assembly GCA_030522665.1. Taxonomy (NCBI): domain Eukaryota; kingdom Metazoa; phylum Arthropoda; class Insecta; order Hymenoptera; family Ichneumonidae; species Ichneumoninae sp. A BG-2022a. The sequence goes on along the minus strand of JAPYZC010005916.1, from coordinate 3,771 downwards.
ATTATTATCGTTGATTTTTTTTTCTCCGACTTGTACGTAGCAGCTGTCGGTGCCCGAGCGGTAGGAAATACGATACTGTCATAAGATGTCCTAAAAAAACGCCGTCGATTTCGACATAAAAAAAGATGTATAAAATTTCTCTTATCTCGCGGGATGACAATTTTGATGGCATTATTGTTATTGATTTTTTTTGTCTCCAACCATTACGTAGCGGCTCTCGGTGCACGAAGAGTAACAAGTACAATGCCACGATAAGAATTCATCTCGTTAAAAATAAGTAACAATTTTTAAATGTATTTTTTTTTTGCTATTTTCATTTACTTTTCTATTCTATTTTCATTTTTTTCCTAATATCATTATTATTATTGATTGTTTTTCTTCAACTTTTACGTAGAGGCTATAGAATTCATCTCGCGAAAAATAAGTGTAATTTTTAAAAAAAAACGCCGTCGATTTCGACATAAAAAAAGATGTATAAAATTTCTCTTATCTCGCGGGATGACAATTTTGATGGCATTATTGTTATTGATTTTTTTGTCTCCAACCTTTACGTAGCGGCTCTCGGCGGCCTAGGGTTAACATACTTGTTACCACGATGAGAATTCATCTCGTTAAAAATAAGTAAAAATGTTTATATGTATTTTTTTGTTGCTATTTTCAATTACTTTTCTTTTAATATTCTATTCTATTCTATTTTCATTCTTTTTCCTATTATCATTATTATTATTGATTGTTTTTCTTCAATTTTTACGTAGAGGCTGCAAGAATTCATCTCGGCAAAAATAAGTGTAATTTTTAATCAATCAATTTTCGGGAAAAGAAACGCCGTCAATTTCGACATCAGAGAAAATGAATAAAATTTGTCTTGTCTCGCGGGATGAAAATTTTAATGCCATTATTATTATAGATTATTTTTTTTCTCCAACTTTTACGTAGCGGCTATCGGTGCACGAGCGGTAGGAAATACGATACCGTGATAAGAGGTCATCTCGGGAAAAATAAGTGGCGGGCTTTGCAATAACGACCAGAAAGAAATTGAAGAAGGTTGGAAGGGTGCGAGAGGAGCCGAGTAAGAATAGTCGGTGGATGGAGTGTAAGAGAGACGTTGGGAGAATCGCGGGTGCGGGTTTATACACCACGGGCCAAACCCTGGGCATCGACCGTCTGGCGACGCCGACCGCAGGTCCTGGGGCAAGGACCTTCGGGCTCTGTCTCTCTCACTCTCTCTCTCGCCGTCTGCCAAAGCCTGCCTGCCGTCTCGCAACCTCTCTCTCCGTCTCTCTTTGCCCTCCAACCCTCCTCGCAAACAGCCGCTTCTTCTACCCATCAGTTTGCACGGGACTCGTGCGTCAAATCAACGAGCACCAAGCTCTATATCGTCTACCAAACACGAGAATTGTTTGATCGAACAACTACGAATTTAACATTCCATCGGATATAGACGGTCCACAGACGCGGAAAAAAATTTGTTTTATCGAAGCAAACTTTTTTTTATCGAGTAAGGTATATTTATAGATTTTAAGTTTATTTTAAGATATATCTATTTATTTTAAGTTTTATTTTAAGATATAGTTATAGATTTTAAGTTTTATTTTAAGATATATCTATTTATTTTAAGTTTTATTGATAAAACTTTATTATTATTATTATTTAAAATCCCCCACAAACAGGATGTTCTAACACCCATGAGTTCGTGCGAATTGTTTGATCGAACAACTACGAATTTAACATTCCATCGGATATAGACGGTCCACAGACGCGGAAAAAAATTTGTTTTATCGAAGCAAACTTTTTTTATCGAGTAAGGTATATTTATAGATTTTAAGTTTATTTTAAGATATATCTATTTATTTTAAGTTTTATTTTAAGATATATCTATTTATTTTAAGTTTTATTTTAAGATATATTTATTTATTTTAAGTTTTATTTATAAAACTTTATTATTATTATTTAAAATCCCCCACAAACAGGATGTTCTAACACCCATGAGTTCGTGCGGAACTCGTGCGTCAAATCAACGAGCGCCAAGGTTTATATCGTCTACCAAACACGAATTGTTTGATCGAACAACTACGAATTTAACATTCCATCGGATACTGTCCAAGACGTCGAAAGAAACATTGTTGTGTCGAAGTAAAAAATATTTTTTCGCCTAAGACATAAATTTCTATAACTTTCCCTGCGAATAATAAATATTCATATATCTATATATTTTAAGTTTTAAGTTTCATAGGTCACATTTTATTATTATTATTCGATAAAAATAATGTTGTATGTGTTTAGGCGAGCGAGTAGTGTGAGTGTGTTTTTTTTAAACGAGCTAAAAACTATCGAGCAGCGGAAAAATTTTGTTACGAGGCTTTGATAGTAAAACGCGCGAGAATCGAAGTGCGGAGCCGTTGATTACACAGTGTACTTCGGGTAAACAGTGGAGGCGCTCCGGGGCCGAAGACAAAAGGGCCTCGGGCTCGCCGGGATAGAAACAAAGAGGAGCTGAAAATTTTCCGACGAGCGTCTCGACGGGGCTCGGCGCTGTATTGAAATAATCTTTAACAAGGTCAAGGTCGGCGGGAGAGACGTATACGTGCAGCGGCCTGTGTCGGACGTTCTCGTCGACGATGACGAAGCCCGGCCTCGGGTTACGGAGGAATTGTCCGACTAGCCAGGCGGTTTGTACAAAATAAATTCCGGCTCGTCGGAGCGGGACGCCGGGCATTTTTTTTTTTTTTTTTTTTTTTTTCACGGCGCATACGTTTTCCTCTCCTGCTCACAGCCCGTTACCGTTTCTCGGTGCGAACCTCTCCCGACCACCTGTTCGACCTAATCCACGCTGGTCGAGTTCTCTCGGCGGCTCGCATTTCCGCATGGATGAACTCGCTCGCGCTATCGTAATGAAGTGTAACGGTAGGTGTAACGCTGGCGCCGTACGGACAATTATTATTCGCCCGTAAAAATCCTACCGATTATCGGCGCGGCTCGAATTCTTCGGCGGAAAAAAAATTTTCATCGAGGCCGCGCGGAGGACACTCGGCACGGTTCAGGCCACTCGCTGCGCTACACGCGGCAGGTGGGATTCGAGACGGGAAAAAAAATTGAAAAAATTGCGGCAGATTTTTAAAACCACGTGGAAAAAATTTGAAAAAATTGTCGAACCTGAGTTTCCGGTGTTCGAGAGTGTAGAACAGTTTTTTGGGACCACTTGACCAGCTGTTTGGGAGACATCGATGCTCCCAGCGAGGCACCGAAGGTATTTTTTTACTTTAAGATTTGAAAAAAAATGTATGAAGTGAACATTATTTTTATTTTAAAAGAGCCCTTTAAAAGCTACTTAACATTAAGTCCCCCAACATCGTTATTAAAAAATGACCCAACACGAGTTCTATAAAAAAAAAAAAAAAATCAGCGACTACTTAAAAATCTGAAAAAATTCATACGTATTCAGAAAAATAAACGTATCAGTTTCATAAAAAAAAAGTTTTGTTGCCGGGTAATTTGTTAACCAATTAATTTCTTGACGAATTTGTTAATAACATTTTGCAATTAATATTATGCAAAATGAATCTTCTCAGTACCTTTAGTATACATGATTTTTTTCAGATTTTTACACCATCAAGACGTACATGCAAATTTCTCTTATTGTTGTAGAACTTATGCGAAGTCAGCGCGCAGCGAGACTCCCTCCTTAACATCACGTCCCTCAACATCGTCATTAATGAAACAAAACAAACAAAAAAAAGAGAAAAAAAAACTTACAAATAAGTTTTTAAAAAA
>JAPYZC010005914.1:0-11332 GCA_030522665.1 Ichneumoninae sp. A BG-2022a | reverse complement strand
TACATCCCATTAGCGTGAAAGTGTCGTGGTTTGGGTCGAGATCCTTCATCATAGCGTGAAAGTGTCGTGGTTTGGGTCGAGATCCTTCATCATGAGACGACCATGATACGAGATCCTGACACGGAGCGGCGCTAACATCTTCCTGTATCTCTATTGGACCCGCTCCTGCTCTGTCCACGATGGAATCAACTCAGAGATCAGGCCGCTTATGCAAACCAGGTATATGAGAAACGACGCCACGTCACGCTGAGTCCTTAACGACTTCTTCTCGCGAAGTGCGGTGTTTACTGCAGACCAATCCGGTAGCGAGGCTTTCTGGAACCACACGCCGGCCACGTCTTTAAGGCAAATCGCGAGCGTTCTAAGAAAATCCACATCTTGAATCGGAATGAGAGTGCAGCCTTCTTCGACAAGAGAGAGAAAATCCTCCACGTCTCCCCTCTTTGGCCCAAGAATGAAACTTCTCATCGACGAACCTCCTGGCGTATGCGATGACATGATAAAGATCGACTTCGTTGTCGCAATCACCCACTCTCTCGAAGGGCTTCGAGATCTTCATGACGAACTGTTATCCGGCGACACAAATACCGAGGTTCGCAATACTGCGACAGAGCTGGTACGGGACCGGTGCCACCCAGCGTATTCCTAGTAGTGTCTCTTCGATTTCCAACCGGAAGTGCGAGGTCCCAGGCCTGCGACTGTTGCGGGGGTCGCCCGGGCGCCACTTCTTCAGGGTACCCGTGTACCTTGACAGCGGAGCCCGAGGTCGTTGTCCGCTTCACCGTACTTTCCTTAGAGGGGCCGGATTGACCTTTCCCCCAGGGACTGACGTCAGGATCAAAGGACCCGGGCCCCGCCATAACTGGCTGATTAGGTGCATTGACGAATCCACCCAGAGGAGAAATAGTCTCCGATATCCAAAATAAATCGAAATCGATATTGACATTTTCGCGAAAGCGAGAATAATCTCGAAATCGAATATTAAATAGAGGTCGAAATCTTTGTGAGATTGGTCGCCAGTTAAATTTGAAGATTTTCTACGAATTTAAATCGCGACCAAATATGAACCCGATGGGCGTCCGTCTCGTCATCGATCAATTTAATCGAGAGCTTGGTAGGAATGTTTTATTTACTAGACGAGCAGAGAATCCGTCGTATCCCTGCAAGATCGTCGTAATGAAATTTCTCTTCCCCCCCACCCTCTGCGAAATCTTTTCTCTGGAAAGTTCACGATATTTTATTCGACGAGGAAATTTGTTTCCGCCGTCGGGATCAACTAAATCGTTCGTTAAACAGGTAGAGATCATGAAGTGATTTTCGAAGAAATTTTCGAAAAACGAGATCGTATATTAGACAGATCGAGATCAATACCAATTAATTCGATGGGGAGATTGTAACCGACGTTGACAACAGCGACATTGTAAATAACGGTAAGAAAACTCCGAAGATTTTCCGACGAGATCGTCAAACTTAGGAAAATGTTTAACAGGATCGTGGATTTGCACTCTTGCTTTTTTCACGAGAGCGTAATTCAACGATCATCGTAACGAAATCATCATAAATTTGGTCCATAAAATGGGTTCATGCAGGGTGATTTTTCGTTAAATCGATATTAAGAAACAATTTTGTACTGGCGCCATTTTCTTTATTTATTGAGAATAAAACCCTTTTACATTGCAAACATAGATCCATACTTAATCTTCAGTAACTGAGCTGTTTAGTGGTTAGCGTGCTCTATTCTAAATCAAAGCACCGATTGGTCGAGGTTTCGAGATCCGGTGCCGGCGTTTCGGCGAGAATAATTATATGGGCGGGACACAGCTACAGATGTGAATATATTTCATAACTGTAGACCATGTTTACATTCTCCGCGAAACATGACGTGCTCCAGCACCGTGAAGCGAATCTGAGACCGATTCACATTGGGTATCAGCAGTGGTATTCTGCAGTTTCCCAGTGCCCTTCACAGTAATGTCAAGGTGAATGCGATGCATTGGGGAAGTCCGATGCAGTCGCAACGGGGACTGGCTACTGAGCCGGGCCGACCATGTACAGGCACAATGCCTATAACGAGGCGAAAAGCAAAAGTAAAAAAATGTAATAACAATACTTAATACTTCGTAACGATAACCTCATTCAATTTGACTCTCTATAAATAAGAAAATATTAAGATTTTTAATTTGATATGATTACAAGTTTTGACACTGCACTAGGCAAAACGTAGAATCCGAGCTTCTATTTCGGACTTGAAGGCAGCCAACGTTTCCCCAAAGTTCGGTGTGCATCCCAGGTTGTTCGCTAGGCTCATCATCCTATAGATCGCCGATCTTGATGCGATCTTGATGCGAAACAGGTTCTGAGCACTGGTCGATAGCAAGTCACCACTCTACGTTGCGCTTTGGTCAATCAGTCACGTAAGAGAATCATCCGCATCAACTCTGCCAGACGATCATCCCAATTTTGTACTTTTGTCTGAATACCAATATTTACTAAGTGTCCCAGATCGAACAACGTGGCGTAAGAAAGTTCTATGCTGGAAAACAGCCAACAAAAGTGCGGAATGTTGCTCCATGACATGAATGAAATAACATGTAATGTTATTATAAAGCTGTGTAATGGCAGCGTGTTGAGGCAATATCTTCGTGGCAGACGATACTGTCACAAATCCAGTTATTAAACCGCCATGATCGGAGGAATATCGATAGTTCTCACAGCCACGGTAAAACGGTTACTGGAGGCGTCGCAATGAAAGTAACATTTTCTTCGAAAGGTGACGGCAAAGTTGCTATATAGCAGCGGAACTCACTGCCATCACGTGCATCCAAGCTGGTTGATGGAAACGTAGCTGTGCCAAGAAGTGCTGAATGTGATGCAAGTGCATTTGGAAAAATGTCAGAATGCAGTGGCAATACAAAGGGTAAAAAAATCGTAAATACCGGAGCAGCACATTGGAGGTGAAAAAATGAAGATAATAAGAGACGATGGATCATGACGACAAGGTAGCGGGTAGAATTCTATGCACGGTGTTGTCATGTGTTTCAGAAACACACGAAAAACATTGTTGATGATACGAGGAATGTTATAATCTCATTAAAATAAAACGTGTAATAAAAACTGCATTTACGCTGAAAATCTTCGTATTAAAGCGAGTAAGATAGCTGAAAAATCATACACTTCGAATGGCAATAAACGGCCAGGGACTATTACGAATTTAATGTTTCTTTCTATTTCATGGAAGAAAACGTAATTGACTAGAAAAATACGGCCGAATAATTACTCTGAAACTCTGTTTTTAATCCTTACAACATTTAACATATAAATAAAAACAAAACAAAAATGTAAGGTGCTGTGTCATTGTTTCAACTCGTTTTTGAGCTACCGCAAACTACGTACTCGTAATGTAAGTAAATACGTTGATAATGGGAACAAACTTAGTCTGAACCCGATTGAAATAATGAAAGAAATAAAAAGATGTTTGGCAACCTAAGTCAGAATGAGTATAACGCGGTACGCGAAAAAATCAAGTACCATATAAAATCATCAATGAAATTCTTTAGAATGTTACAAAAATACACGCATTAGTCTAAATTGTCAGGAATAACAGAAGTAGAACGAAATGAATTAGCGTACGAGAAAAAGTTTGATAAAAAACTAAATAGGCTCAAATGGAAACTGCGACAAAAAAGTTTGTCGCTAATCGGATGTTATGCAGCAATTACAAACATTTCGTCATTGTCACCAATACGTAGCGATTCGGTTTAACAAAATTTGTAGATGATTCAATTTTCTCACGAGAATAATAATACTATTGACGCCTCAAGTGAGCTGTCCGCAATATCGAAAAAAATTAATGAAGTCAAATGTTGTCAATGTTGACCTAATACTAAAATGTTGATCCTATCCACTCGTAAAGAAGACATAACTCGCAAGTTTTGGTACATCGCGGTTGTTTTCTTCGGGATTCTCTTTCCGTGTTTCGCGGCCATCCACTGCTGCTCACACTTTTCTATGCTGCTCATCGTCTCAAAGTCCGATCTCAAAGTCCTCGATGTCTTGTCAAGTTTCCGTCGGTAGAAAATCGGGATCCGTACATTCCGATTCACGCTCCTTCATGTAATGAGCACGCTGGTCGATGAGGTAGTCCATTTCTCTGTAAATATAACAATTATAAACTCTCAGTTCCATGCAGCGTACATTTCGTGCTTTGAACGTCAGCGTTGAGTCACTTGTAGAAGAAATAATTTTAAGGATTTATATTATAGGCGCCTGCGAAGTTAACAGCGACAACTAAGTTGTCGCCGATCTACACAGCCAGATATCTATATAGCCGGATATCTACACAGCCAGACATCTACACGGCCAGATATCTATATAGCCAGATAGCTACACAGCCAGATATCTACACGGCCAGATATCTACATAGCCAGATATCTACACAGCCAGATATCTACACAGCCAGATATCTACACAGCCAGATATCTACACAGCCAGATATCTACATAACCGGATATATACACAGCCAGATATCTACACAGCCGGATATCTACAGAATCAGGTATCTCCGAAATCAGTAATCGATACGACACTTTCATAATAATTTTAGACTATTGGCGACGCACGATGTCCATATCGCAGGGTCTGCTGAATAGTTCTGATCCTAACTGGACGTGTTGGAAAGCGTGTTCGAATGATGTCATGAAAATATCATCGATTCAACATTTCCACTTTCGGCATATTGGAATATAACTGCTTGGTGGCGTCTCGTTTAAAAAAATAAGCACTTATTATTAGGGGACTTGCGGTTGTTGGGGTTCCGAACGAGCGAGAAATTATTTGTCCGCGGTCGGTTGACAGAGCAAAATAATTATTTATTCAAAAAACGTAGAAATGATGATACAAAAGGATTTTGTCTGGTGAGGTGATTCTTCTTAGCGTCGATTTACTTAAACCAGGGAAAACGTCTATTTATGGAGATAAACCAGTTCTCTTGGTGTTCTTCCAAACCACAATAAAATAAATTCTTATTTGAGTATTTATTTTCTATTTAGGTCGCCCTTTTTTAATGATTTCTAATCAGATTCTTTACACCGTGTCTTCTTGGATTTTTAAACTCCACATTGTTATTCATTCTTGAGCGTTTTACTCGACGTATGACGTTCAAAATATTGCTTATCTACTCTAATAATACAAATCAAAATGTTGATTTGCAATTCTTCCGCTTCCACTTCCATTAGAGCTGCGTGGTATGTAGCGTTACCACCCCACCGGTACTCGATTTCGGGTTAATTCTGCTGGGTTACCTTACTATCTTCCCAAGCTACGGGGACGAGAAAGCTAAGATTGGCCGGCGTCGCCACCGGTTACTCTTAGCCTCTCGCGATAGTACTCAGGATATGCTTGCGTCGCCACAAGCTACCTGAAACAGTGGGAAATGAGGATCTGAATTACCTTCTCTCCGTCGCCGTCGAGAAAGAATGCTTTTCCTGTGCTTTGCGCGTCCTTATATACCCGTTCACGGGCTTTACGCACGGTACTCTCGCTCTCCCTACTACACGCGAGTCCCCACTACGCCCCCTACCCCCACGGCGGTGTACTATCGGCGCGCGCCGCGAGCACCCGAGTGGAGCCGACCTTGTCGAATGTTCCAGAACGTTCTTAAGTCTTCGGCCATCGGCCTGGCGAGTGGGGGTACTCCTGGTTCAGGACCGGCTCTAGCCAGGGAGAGGACGGGCGCATATCAATATATGTATACGACTGTATGCACGTACTTTGCTAACATGATTTAACGTTTTTTTCGAAATTGTTTTCTTCAACAAATTTTTTTTGTCGGAGAAAAAACACTGCAAGTACATGGCGTACCATTTTTACTTTTTTGAAAATATGTTCGAGAAAATTGGGATAAAATTGCAAATACTAGTCGATGGTATAAAAATTAGAAAAAATGCATGCATTGTAAAGGTACTGAATAGATTAATTTTGCATAATAATAATTCCAAACTGTTATTAACAAATTGATGAAAAAAAGTTGGTTAACACATTTCCTGGAAACCCATTTTTTAATGAAAATGATTCGTTCATTTTTCTAAATACGCATGGATTTTTTTTCAGATTTTTGAATTTGTTTTGAATTTTTTTTTATATGGAAAAAAACACAAAATTCAAAGCAAATTTATAAATCTAAAAAAATTCATACGTATTCAGAAAAATGAACGAATTATTTTCATAATAAACAAAAATAGTTTGCCGGGTAATTTGTTAAACAATTAATTTTTTGTTTAATTTGTTAATAAGATTTTGGCCTTATTATTATGCGAAATCAATCTTTTCAGTACCTTTAATATGCATGTATTTTTCAGATTTTTTTACCATCGAGAAGTATTCGCAATTTTATCCCATTTTTCTCGAACTTATGCGAAATGAATACGAAGCGACAGAACTACCTTAATTCCATGAAAAAGTGCAAGGTCATGCGATCGCCGTGAAATATAACTTCCGTCCTTTGCCCTCCGGATAGTTGGGAATTGAAAAAAATAGTGACGTATCTTAGCACCTCAAACGGAATAAAATATGCAACGATTTGGGGAGGGTTATGTTGGGGAGGGCCGCTCTCCAAGCCCCCCGAAAAATACCCCCTACATTTTTCAAGGCACTCACACACACACCGTCGTGCGCACTTTATATCTGGGTACACATCGTGTAAATAATTTATACGGTGATAAATTTTTAAAGCTTATTGTAAGTAATTTGTAAATCAATTTGTCTTCCAAATAATTAGTAAAACCTAGTTTGAGTATTAAATAATTCACCGGCCGATGACCGTATAATGAGGCCGCGGCAATGGTATCATTGCCGTTACTATTCGTTAATCATTGCTTCCTTGTAAAAGAAGCAATGTTTCGAAATTAATTATTTTCAGAACATTTATATTCGACCGGAATTGTGCTCTTTTTCTGTTGCACGTTGCTTTTTGTTTCGCTGAAGTGTGAAGGATAATTTCTATCCCTCCCAAATTCACAGAAAAGAACTTGCTAACTAAAAAATATAAGAAAACTTGCACGATTTCCGGTAAAAAGCTCTATAAATATGTTTTTCTGCGAATACATTCGGGTTATATATACGCAAGCGTCAATAAATAATAAAGAAGTAATGTACAAATTTATTTTGTTTCTTCAACTGTCCATGCATCTTCTGGGATCAAACCTGGTAACCTTCCATTTCAATAACAAGTAACAGTGTGACTTGTCTCCCACACATATCTTGACTCGTTTCCTATCTTTTCCAGTGTCGGATATTTTATAAGAAAAATTTGATAAAATGACGAAGGGTGTAGTTTTTCGTCGAAATTTCGTTGACGTGTTTTTTTCTTCATAACTATATTAGAAGTAAAGATATCACACTTGTTTGGGGTCCTCATAGGAGTTGAAGAGCTTTGTTACAAGTATATAAATATGCACTCTTGGAGATTCAGTTCTTCAAATACCCAGCGAACAAATATTTGACCAAATTTATTTGACCAAATTAAAAAAAAATATATGAATTTTTTCAAAATTTTGTTACATTTATTAATTTCCCATAATTTTTTTAATGCCATAACTACGGAACTGTTGACGGACACGCCTCGAAACTTTTTGTGTGTACTATGGGGTTATGTACGGAAATATGTCCAAAATGTGTGCCTCTACATTGATTTGATTTTTTCCGATTGGTTGTCCATGTCATCACTGTCAATGTGTCGATAGTTAATCTTACGAAATAAGCGTGACTAGTGTCAAATAATTCAAATACACAATGATTATTTTAATTATCCGCTCTAGAAGGGCAGCGCACTTACAAACGTGCCATAACTATCGTATCGGTTTTCATATTTACAAAGTATTTAATAAAATAACGATAGTGCAGAATTTAAGCTATGAACATGTTTAGTTTACTGGTTTATAACACGGCGTATATTATTCGATCGAAAACTCAACTAAGTGATCTTTGCAATTAAAAATAAAATTAGATTACTAAAAAACTACTATTGCAGAATAATTAAGTTCATGTTGATTGGACACACAGCTATTAATAGCTATTCACGGATATTCACAGATACTTACAGATACTCACAGATACTCACAGATACTCGCAGATACTCGCAGATACTCACAGATACTCACAGATACTCACAGATACTCACAGATATTCAGAGATACTCAGAGATACTCACAGATACTCACAGATACTCACAGATATTCAGAGATACTCAGAGATACTCACAGATACTCACAGATACTCACAGATACTCGCAGATTCTCACAGATATTCACAGATACTTACAGATACTCACAGATACTCACAGATACTTACAGATACTTACAGATACTCACAGATTCTCACAGATATTCACAGATATTCACAGATACTCAGATACTCACAGATACTCACAGATACTCACAGATACTCACAGATACTCACAGATACTCACAGATACTCACAGATACTCACAGATACTCACAGATACTCGCAAATACTCGCAAATACTCCCAGATACTCACAGATACTCACAGATACTCAAAGATTCTCACAGATTCTCACAGATACTTATGTTAGGGATATGATCTATTTTATGAACCTTGTGTGAGCGCACTAATCGCACTAATTATCTAATGTCGCTTCAATAGCTATGGTTATTAATAACTGGACAAATTGTTTATTCCCATAATGCGATGTAATATGACGATAAAAGTTACTTGGTAAGATAAGCGTTAACCGTATATTTTTTGGGTGTCAGTAACAGTCGGTCATCTAGGATTGCTTCTCGGTGCCGCAGCTAGGTGATGTCAAGTCCGGACACTAAACAATTGAATGACTTGCTGACTCTATGTAACGCAAGTCATACGATAGATGGCCTGGGGCCATGTCACATAGGCAATATCTTTTTCGCCAGCTACATTTACGCCATTGTAAACGAATAAATTGCACAAGAGAGTTGAACACTTGAGCTAAGATTAAGTTGACTATGAAAAAAAAAATATATAAACGGAAAAAGTTTATGGAATCATTCACAACGTGACTATGGATCTGCATGCGTGTTCACACCACTGTCGTCGCACACAATTGTCACCGTAGGCTCTATTGTGTCACCACGATTATACTACAGAAAATCCTCGACGTCACCATGTGAAGGGACAGAACTCAGTACGAACGAGTAGTAAAGATTTAACAAAGACATTAGTCACTTATTCTATCATCCCCACCATACCATCTTCCACATATGTATTTTGCAATATCTAGATGTGTTACGAGTGTGTAACGAAGGATACTAGAAAGTGCGTGAATTAGAATCGGTGGGGGCGAAAGCTGCCTATTACTGGCCGAGGAAAGGTAGGCCGTCGAAATCGATGGGCGACCTCCAGCCTACTACACTGTTATGCGCGAGGAGTCTCTCGGGTTCCGTTCGCTCGGGCGTTCGTTCGGTAGCTCGCCTTCGCCACAACACATTTCACAAAGTCGTAGCGCTTCGGTCACGGAAATCTGGGCGATAAGAAATTCTCGTAGCATATTTTTTCAATCTTGGTCACTGTAACTGATCTTCTCCGGTTCGTTTACGCCCACCATGTCGTCTCTCTATCGCAGGAACTTTGATGATTCCCGATCGCCGCTTTCTATCGTACTGTGTCGATCCGCGAGAGAAAGGAAAACGCTGCCATATCGTATTCGTATCATGAGTACAACAGCTTCTGCGAAACTTAATACACGCACAATTGCCATCAGTAACTTCGTTGATGAATGCAGTGGGGAAAAAGTGTGTTTGTGATCAGGCGGAGTTGCAAGCTGTATTATTAATAAACTCTGACGAAAAGTTCGATTAACAGGACGGTAAATACAATCTCACAGCTTAAAGATATCGACCGATTCTTCCAATGGAGGCTTCCATTTGTGTCATAAAAAATGCGTCGTGTCTTCGAGCCACGTAGAAAAAGCACGTATCTGTTCGGGTAACTTGTGCGGCACCCTGTGCACTCAAGTTACGATTTCACAAACGGACTTGTATTATATAATTCATTGCACGTAATACCATAATGCGAACTACTTCCAATGTCGTCAAAAACTCATAAGCCAACATTTCTCTTCGACAATGAGGTCTACGTTGACACCGTTGTCTGCGTAAAAACCAAACGAGCATATATTATCTTCGCCCTTCACAGATATCTTTCCATCGAGCACTCTCAAAATGGAGACCAAAAATGCTTTAAATTCACGATGACAAATGTCACCCACCGTCGAGAAGGTACACATGTATATATCGTGAATCGCATGAGAAACGTTACAACAAAATGTGACGATTGACTGGTTGCAACAGTGTGTTGAACCATTACACAGGAGATTAGCAGTGGACAAACTTTCTTCCTCCCGATTAAAAAGTTTCATTACAAACTGTTACTCACCTCAATGCGATGTTGCAGGAATCAAGCGGCCAACACCACCGAATCCGACTTTTTCTTCTTCCGCCACCGCCGTTTCGCCTTCGACAACTTTCTGCCGTTACTCTTCGTGCAATCCCTGTACCGACCGCTACGTACACCGGGCCGAAGATAGTTCCTCTATCTTTTTCGATAGTTTTTCCACGAAAGCTTTTAACCGCTCGCTCGGTGCCTTGTGCTCTTATCAAACACGTTGTCAGTCTCACACACTCTCGCTCGTACGGGATCGCGGCGTTGACGGCGGGGTGGGAGGGTGGGAGGGTTTTCAACGTGTGTGTCTCTAACGTGCCTCGAGAAGAGACGAAGTCTTGTGGCAAACGGTCGTCGACTGAGTGAACCCGAGTTCAGACTGAGCGGTGGAGTTTCCGTGGCGCCGGTGGCGCCGAGGGGGCGAAGAGCTTCCATCGATCGGCGTGTGGGGGGTTGAGGTTGTGCCATCGGAGCGGTGAGCGCGCGCTACCACCCCTGTGACGCGGGTGGTTGCAGGGTGCAGCCGTTCGTATTACTACGGGCACAGTACGGGGGTTGGCGGGACGCCGAGTCGTGCCGACACGACGGAATTAGGGGAAGCGAGGGAGTGCGGCGCCGCGAGAGCCCCTGCTACCACCACCACCGTCGCCATCGCCGTGAAATATAACGACGACGGCGAGGCAGCGGGGGTTGCGGGGAGGAGAGTCGAGTCATGCTGCCACTTCCAAGTTCGGCACCGTAGGAAGCAGAGTGTGTACAAGCCTTGCTTCTCACTCTTCCTCATTGAAAAGCCGATTCTGTACTTCCTCCTTGCAAACTCCGGCGATGTGTGTCAATGTCTGTCGTACTACCTTACAGCAGGACTTCCGATAAGCGCGCGCCGTTTGTATTTTTAGCAT
>JAPYZC010005912.1:0-11351 GCA_030522665.1 Ichneumoninae sp. A BG-2022a | reverse complement strand
GTTTCCCCTAGATGAGGACCAAAGGTGTACTCATGAAAACTAGAGGTACTCATGATCTAGGGGAAACGGGGACACATGTACCCGTTTCCCCTAGATGAGAACCAAAGGTGTACTCAGGATCTAGGGGGAACGGGGACACATGTACCCGTTTCCCCTAGATAAATACCGAAGGTGTACTCATGAGGACGTAAGGTACACTTATCTTACATTACCATTAACATTAATGTACTTTTCTTGTAAAATAAAAAATTCATTAATTTGCGAACCAAATTTTTTTACAGTGTGCTTTTTGAGAGCATAGACAAATGATGAAGGAATTATCATGGTTCATAGTCGATTCTTACGCAGGACGCGGCAGGGTTGTTGATCGAACGTATTTGATCTTCGTGGCGGTAAAAGCGTATCGAGGTCGTCGTCATTGACTTATCCTCATCTCCGGACGTGTATGTATCCATGTATATACCAGCGTGTATCACACACCGATCACGGTTGCGCGAGCCCTGCCCGAAGAATCCGGCAAGAGAAGTCCGCTCGCGCCCGCAATCCCGCGATCTTATCGCGATGCATCGAGTCGGCAGATCGTCGCCGGAACGCCCTTTCGAAATTGCGCAAAGAATCTGGATCAGCGTCAAGAGATTCCAGAGGGGGATCTCGTTCGCTGTTGGATTCTTTGGCTCTGCCTGATGGTATTGGTGCGTTCGCTTTTAGCTTCTTGAGTTCCGGGGCCCGCCCGCAACAAAACACAGGAGTCATTCGATCGAATCGAGAGTTTACAGTAGAAACGGTACAAACGTTTCACGTGTACGGATTCCGATTGCCTTGTCAATTCGTTTGAGTCAAGTGTAATTGGGTGAAAGTAGTGACTTATACTTGACGTTCCATCAATATATTTAGCCTTATCTGCTCTCTATCATAGAACTCTAACAGGACATGGTTACAGTACACAGGTACAGAGTCCGAGCTATATAATCGGTGATATAAGTACAACCCGGAATGAAAGGAGAAACGTGTAGAAAGTTAATACTGTATAAAAAGAAATATTTATTGATATTTTTGTGAATTGACATGTTATGATTTTAACAACATTTTAACAATGTCGCCTCAATAAAATCGGCGGGTCGAACGATTTCTGGTTTTGGTCACGCGATATAACGATGGCTGAGGCGAAATTAGTCAAAAACGAAGTTTATAGGGAAAGAAATAAATCGGATCTCCGATTCTTTACTGTTTGTGCTCCAACTTACCTTGTGTTTCCGCGAATTAGAATTTTCGACAATTTAATCGTAGAATGAATTTTTTTAATTGTTTAATAAAAAACAATGCTCTTTTACAATACAATTGTTTAATAAAAAACAATGCTCTTTTACAATACAATTGTTTAATAAAAAACAATGCTCTTTTACAATACAATTGTTTAATAAAAAACAATGCTTTTTACAATAAAATTGTTGGAAAAAAAACGATGCTCTTTTACAATAAAATTGTTGGAAAAAAAACGATGCTCTTTTACAATAAAATCGTTTAATAAAGAACAATGCTTTTTTCTAGATAACTTTTTTATCCCACTCGTCATCGAAGTTTTCTCAATCTGGATCAGCGTCAAGATTTCAATCGGCGATTTGAGGCAACGCGTGCAGAAGGTCCAGTCTCAGCTGCACCGGTAACGGCGGCCGCGCGCTCCTTTTCGGTCTCGTCCGAGCCGCGAGATGCGTTTCGATCCTCTTCTTTCCCCGGTTCATTTAGATCGTTATATTCGAGACTCTGAATACGTGGGGCGCGAGCGGGTTGCCGCAGTAATTAAACAGCATACCACACGGTGAGCCCCTTGGGACGCCCACGCCTCTCCCACGGTATCCTCCCTCTTGCTCTGTCCATCTTATCCTCCTTCGCTCCGCGATCCTCTTCCACTCGTCGGGTTCATCTTCCCGAGCGCACGACTGCTTCCCTTCATCCTGCAAATCCTGAACGCAACAACTTGCGGGTTCGTTCTGCTGCGCGCGTTCGCTACCTATCTTTCCTGGGAACAGAGAAAAAAGTAACTTCAAAAAGGATGAAATAATTCATGTATGTAACAATATTAATATTGTCAGTACACAATAGTAGTAATCTTCTGACAAATATTTTAGAAAACTGTGGATTTATTTGTTTTGGATGTTTGTCCCGCCCCCCCCCCCCCCGCCGGAAGTCGGGTTGGTCCCTTCCAGCCGCAAACCAGGGGTTGTCCGTCCGTAAATCTGAACCCGCCCCCTCCTCTTTCGGTGAAGTTAACCCCATTCGGTGAATTTGACCGCGCCATTTTTTCGATGAAGATATCATAGCCCTGTTAATTTTTTTACAAGATTTTATGGCGTGAAGCCATAGTATATTTCTGTAATATATTAAAATTATAATCAGGGGGGAAGGCGGCGGGCGGGGGTCCATAATAGGGTCAAAAATATTATTTCTCCATTGACACTATGTGGCCAGTGAAAATATGTTATTCATTTACGTGCAACACGTTTGTTGTGTTCTTACTTATCGTAATAATTATAATTAATCGTAATAATCAGCATGATAAAGTTTCAACTGAAAACTTCAGGTGTAAATTACAGCGAATCGGGAGTAATAACACATCAGTCCAATTAGGAGGAACGTCACATGCCCTGGACAAAAGAGTCATGAAAGGCGTTGCTTCGTGGAAATCGACAAACACAATGACGCTATCGAGTAAGATAGTTCAGAGAATGTATCTAGGAAAAGTAAAACTATTCAATATCATTGATAAATCCACTATTATCAGTTGCGCTAAGCTCGTCGAGGCGACTTACACATGGCCTACACCCAGAAAAATAATTTATTTGACGGCCACCGTTTAATTTACTTAATTTAAAAAAATATTTATTTAAATCAAATAAATATTTTACTTAAACCAAATAAACGGTGGCCGTCAAATAAATTTTTTTTCTGGGTGTATCTCATGTATCAGCGGGTGTGGCTCGATTATGTTTAACTTAGTAGGAATTCAGGTAAAAGGTTCAACCAACGATGAACAATCTTCCGAATTCATAGGTGAATTGCGAACCGCAAGAATGCAAATACCACGGTGCTAATCCTCCGCCGCTTGGCTAGGATCCAAAAGAGTGACAAATCCTGTGAGGCATTTGCATTTTGTCGGACGCACAAGTGTTTCGAATCCCGCTACAACGAGACCACTGGCCGTCGTATATTTTTATTCCGCTCGCGAGATACGTGAGCAAAAAAAGGATATAACAAGTCGGGTGTTCCTTGAATTCCGTTGGGTCTGTACGGAAATCTAGCTACATTCCTGGCTACGCCTTTAAACTTTATCCTCGCGAAACACCTCGCGGAACAGGTCCTGTCTGGAGAGCCGTTTGTGTCCGGGATAGTAATCCTTTTAAAAAAATACCCGTCGAGGCTTAGAAAGAGCCGCTTAAGCCGTGTTCTGCAGCATCAATCAACAGGAAGGCGTATAGATATATGGACTCTCATATTCGCGACCACGAAGAGCAATACAACTATTCTGTATCGTTGTGCTATATTTAGGTTTGCAGTATCATTGGCTTTGGGGAAGTCGAGCTATCGTTATAAAAATTGGCGATTACAATGGAGAGTTTCAGAAATATCTTTGAAAGTTCAACTCTACAGAGGTCCAGCAAGCATGGAAAAAATATTTGGTGCCCATGGGTTACCGATCGTATTGTGATGCAACTTTGATGCAATATGTTGGAAGAATGTTGAACAGACTGAAAATATGTTGGGTTGAAAGCAAGTTGAGCAGGGTGAGCAGGGTGAAAGCTTGTTGAACAGGTTGAATGTAAATTGAGCAGGGTGAACAGATTGAAAGCATGTTGAACATGTTGAAAGCAAGTTGAGCAGGGTGAAAGCTTGTTGAACCAGTTGAAAGCGAGTTGAGCAGGGTGAGCAAGGTGAAAGCTTGTTGAAGAGGTTGAAAGCAAGGTGAGCAGGGTGAGCAAGGTGAAAGCTTGTTGAACAGGTTGAAAGCAAGGTGAAAGCTTGTTGAACAGGATGAGCAGGGTGAAAGCTTGTTGAACAGGTTGAAAGCAAGTTGAACAGGATGAGCAGGGTGAAAGCAAGTTGAGCAGGGTGAACAGATTGAAAGCATGTTGAACTGGTTGAACTGGTTGAATAGGTTGAACAGGTTGAACAGGTTGAACAGGTTGAACAGGTTGAACAGAGTGAACAGTATGAAAGCATACCGAATAGGTTGAAAACTGAGAGTTTCAAGTGACATTTTCTCCCATTTTATCTTCCGGTTTGAAACTAAGATTTTGAAACCTGTCGGCAACGATATTCAGATTTCGACAGCGAACGAATTCGTCGTAGTAATTTTTTGATGCTCGTAACCGATGTGCAAATTAACATAATTTACATGGTTCCTGCGCGAATCTACAAATGTATTGCTGCTCGAAAAATATTCAAGCTCGCATGGAGTCACGAATAATTAATCGACGAACCCCACGACGATAAGTCAGTATCGTCCGATCCTCCACTAATGGTCAAATATACTCGTCGCTCGAGGGCACGTTCGTTCGCAGTTTGACATATCACGAGAAAACCGCGTGCCGTTTCGTCGAAGAACCCGGACAGGAAAATCGGTTCGCCGTCACAATAAAGATCGGTAAATGTTCTTCGAAGGGAGATGCAAAAAAAAGAAACAAAAAAAATGTTTAATTGCCTCGGGGCGCTGTATTTATGCAAGAATTTCCACCGCTGCCTGCGATGGTGTATGGGGCACCTATGGACCTCATGCGGGGATCCGCCACTAGCAATAAGCTACAGCCGCCGCCACTCTCTGTCACGGAGAGGAAAATCGGTTCGACAACCCCATAACGATCGGTCAACTTGTGCCCCGAGGCTCGGTACGCTGTTTTGCTACTATAACACTATAACACCGAACTATACATGTACCGTTGGCCCAATGCCAGAAGGGCGTACAAGCACATATTAGCACATACCACATACGCCCTTTTATCTTTAGGCCATCGACATGTACGTCGAGTGCGAGCCCCAGCTAAATCGGCAGAGTGAAAACACGACAAAGCTCGGTGCGAGCGGCATTACTCTCGTTGTTAGAAACAATAGTAAGCAACATACGCAGCGGTGCAGCGTGGGTTGCCGGTCGCGAGAGCACTTGCCCTAGGGCAAAAAGGGCCGGACCACAACGTTTGTTCCAGAGCTGCCCGCCTCTCTTATTTTCATTCTTTCCCCCGCACGTTATACTCCCCGTGACAGGCTAAACGCGTCGTGCAATTAACGTTGCAGCAAAATTCCACAATGCAGCGTCTTGATGCGAACCAAGAAAAAAATGACCGATCGTTTCGCTTCCTCGTAGAGGAAATTTAACTCTGTTTTATATTGTAGCGGTTAGAGAAAAATTGTTTTATGACAACTTTAGCACGGTTACCGAGTTTTAGATTTTTCTCTTTTAGGTGCAGTTTCATTGCACGAAGTTTTTGCATCGGTTATGCGTGTGCACGAATCGTGTGGTCCTGCACGCTGGAGAATTATCGCTCGGGGCGCACTGCGATTCTTATTGTTTTCTCGTGAGCGTACGAGCTGGAATGTTTGAGCGACCGATTTTTCTTGCATATGCCGTTTCATGCGTGTCCAAGAGTTTATGACTATGGCGCAACGTTTCGCGAATGAACGGAGAGCAGGCTTTACGAGCATCGTAGACTAAATACCGAATGCAAGCTCGGGCCGCGACGGCTGCATGCGCGACTCCAGTTTCAAAGGGGTATCACTCTTGGTTGCATTAACTTCGGGGATTTCGCGGTAGCGAAACTCGTTCTGGGTATCCAATAAATCTCTCGGCAACGTAACAAACAACTGCGGAGCAAACTCACATGCGACTTATGCTTTCGAACATCTTTCGAGCGGAGAAAAAAAGTGGTCCATAGAACTCAATCCGGTGATTAAATTTGAATAAAGTCGAGACGATAAGATGCAGGAGTAAAATAGACCAGAGAGTTCATTTATGTTTCAAAAGTACTGTTTGTTATATCGGTTGAAATTTTGCCGAAACCTCACTAATTTGGCATAATTATAAAAACAGTGTGTTTACCGAAATAAACATCCTCTAGTGACTAATGATTCAGTTTCGAAAAATCATTATTTATCTTGCACAAACTGCGTGAAAGTTTGAAAGCTATTCCTTATCATCCGAGTGAAAATTCAGTGTACAATACAATTAATAATAAATAACTATGCCATAAATAATAGTGCATAATTATAAAAATAGTGTGGTTATCCAAATAAACGTTCTCCACTGACCAACGAATGACTGACCAATGAATGAATTTAAAAAAATCATTACTTATCTTGCACCAACTGGGCAAAAGTTTGACAGCAGCTATTACTTGTCGTCCGAGTCAACAAAATTCAGTGCATAATATAATTAATAATCGATCATTATGTCATGAATAATAGAGAATAATTATTTAAAAAAGCAGTGTGTTTACCGATCTAAACATTCTGCACTGAACAACGAATGAATTTTAAAAGATCATTACTTATCTTGCACCAACTGAGCAAAAGTTTGATAGCAGCTATTACTTGTCCGAGTCAACAAAATTCAGTGCATAATATAATTAATAGTCAATAATTATGTCATGAATAATAGTGAATAATTATTTTTAAAAAACAGTGTGTTTACCGATCTAAATATTCTCCACTGACCAATGAATGAATTTTAAAAGATCATTACTTATCTTGCACCAACTGGGCAAAAGTTTCATGGCAGCTATTACTTGTCGTCCGAGTGAAAATTCAGTGCATCGAACGATTTTGCGCAGAGACCCACTGACGACGAGACGCCAGTGGGCCAAGGGACGTGCGTGTCTCCGGAATTCGGAATGATGTCCGGCTGGTCCACCGTGAGGCCTGTGAACTTGGCTGGACGTTATTTGCAATCTGGGCCTCCTTCGCGATCTCACACTCGGACGCGAAAATCGCTCGGGGCACGCGCGACCGTTAATCTACCGTAACGTAGAGAAACGGAGGCTGGGAAGAGCCGCGAAAGAGCGATGCCGATGGTGAGGGTGCAGGCTGCAATCTGCTCGATGGCTCGGATTCGCCTGGATTTGCCGTACTCTGTAATACACGTTCGACTTTGAGCGAGCATACATGCACACGGTGCGCGTACGCAATGCGTGCGCGAACTCACTTAAGGTAGCGAATCGGGTCCACTTCGCATAAGTTTCGAAGAAATGAGCGGGAATTGCAAACACTTCTGGATGCTATAAAAATCTGAAAAATCTGAAAATTAAGTGGGCTGAAAAGATTTATTTTGGATAATAATAATTCCAAAATGTTATCAACAAATTCATAAAAAATAAAATGGTTCAACAAATTTCCTGGAAACCTACCTTTTTTTAAAAATGAAAACGATTCGTTCAATTTTCTGAATACGTACAAATTTTTTCAGATTTTTAAATTCACTTTGAATTTTCTTCTTTTGTAGGGTAAAAGTGGTGAATATGGCCCACCTCGATTAACACGTAAATCAATGATATGTGGACCGGGCCAAATTCCCCACTTTTACCTTATGAAAAAATGTGTAGAAAGTCACAAAATTCAAATTGAATTAAAGAATCTGAAAAAAAAATCATACGTATTCAGAAAAATGAACGAATCACTTTCATAAAAAAAAGTTAGGTTTCCGGAAGATTTATTAAACAACTTAATATTTCATCAAATTGTTAATAACATTTTGGAATTATTACTACGCACAATTAATCTTTTCAGCACCTTTAATATACTTGATTTTTTTCAGATTTCTATCGAAGAGTGAATTCCTGTCATTTCTCTGGAACTTATGCGAAGTGAACACTATTCGCAAGGACGGCCTTAAGCCCGATCGCTGGTACTCTCCTCCGTGAATCCGGGCGGTCGAGACGGAGGAGCACGCGAAACAGACGAGTCCGGAACACACACGGACCGATGGATGCACGGTATTCGGGGACATGTGTGCGCGTGGAGGCCTCCTTTTTCGACGACGGAATTGGGTCTATAGGTAACGCGGCTCGGGACCGCATTTGCGCCCGTTCGAGTTTGCGTTACCAGCAACGAGGCAGACTGTGGGGCCCGTCGATGGTCCGGAGGAGCCGCACACCTTGCGATCGGACGCGAACCTCGTACACGTACGTAAATTCACCGAGGAGACGGTTCACTGGTTGAACGACATCGCGTCCATAATATTGCCAGACTTAAGTGCCCAGCGCGACATGGCAGTCTTCGGGAAATACTTTCGGGCGGACCTTTCCACTTTCAAAGAGGAGAAGTCGCAGTAAGACGGATCTTTGGTTCACAAAGATCTACGAGTACCCGGGTGGAAATATCAGAGCGTTCCATCGGGCCTTGATGAGGTCCGGAAAAGTCCGGACAAGGCTGGGACCAGGCCTCGATGTAACAGCCTAAAATTCTTGCTAGGGTATCGGCAAAAACGAGGAATACGTGAAGTAGCAAGATTCTTATAACCGATCACAACGATCTCGGGGCTAGAGTTCCCGAAATCAAAGTATGGGGAGCTCTTGAATTCGAATGTCGGTGCCGTAGGCTTGCTGGCGGAAAAAAATGGTGATTCGACGAAGCTCCTCGCATCTGTAGCACGATAGCCGATAGGGCAGAGCGGGGCGAAATGAGACAGTGGGGCAAAACGAGACGGACCATCGGGATGTAGATTTATTGGAAAATTGCGTTTATGCTGGGACGTCCCATTTTGTTCCACCGATGGATCCCAATTGTCGGTCTCGTTTCGTCTCACTATCCGATTTTGCCTCGCTCTCCCCTACATATGTCTGTAGACGTCCAATGTTTGCAGCCGGCAATCGACGTGACGCAACTCAGGCGCCATGAAGGAAACCTAGCTAGAAGATCGACTGAGTTACCGACACCCAAAAAGTACACTGCGAGAAGGATGTAGTAAAAATTACCATAGCACATAGTAGTAGGGCACCAGGGCGCCACCTATGGCAAAACGTCTCAAATTATCCAAAATATTTTACCATCATATGTAAGAAAATTTTTTATGAATCCGGTACTTCCTACCATAGGTGGCGTTCTAGTTCCCTAAGGTAAACATACCAATGGCCGGACACTTAAGGGAGCAGTCCCAGTGCATGTCCACATGCATGAAAAATCGTATTTCCATCTCTCTTGCACGCACGCTTTGTCTGGTCACCGGGCCGTGTCCGATCATTGGTACGTTTGCCTCACTACTATGTACTGTGGTAATATCTCTCAAGTGGTATAGTCATCTTTACCAGATCCTTCTCTCAGTGTACAGTTAACGTTTACACATGCTGAGTAAACCCCAATGTAAAACGGTTCCCACTAAACGACAAAATAGTAGGTCCCGTCGTTAATAGCCATAGCGGTTGATGTGACGTTAAATAAAATATTCCACTTCCAGTTTCGGCCAATAAATTGATAACAATTTCGCTGCCTCAAACCGAATTGTTCCAAAATTGGCCAAAATCAGAGTGGCCAAAATTGAACCTGGCCGAAGGTTGTTTCCTCCGTTGAATTAATTCCACGGAGGAAACAACCTTTAAAGTTGAACAACTTTAAAAGTTTTTGGAGCAATCGAACGGGTGCAACTCTTCGATGTTCGAGGAATTCGATAAAAAGTTGCTCAACGCCCATCGAGCTGTCGAATAGCGATAGAGTGGCAATAAATCGTATCGGGAAAACTGCAGCGCTGCATCGAAGCTCTCGGTTGAATGGCGCGGTTCGTATAAACTTTGGGTCGGTCTAATGAGAAGGAGAGATCGGTGGAGCAGTCGCTCCCGATAGTCTCCGTGGCTCGCTGTGCGCGAGGAGGATACGGTGGAAGGATCGAGCGAACCTCGCGCACTCGCCGGTTGTACTTCCACTCGATACAAGTACGAAACGTCGAGAGATTCGCTGCCGCTGTTGCTGTTGCTCGTTCCGTCGCGGCCGGCAGTACATCAATACCGAGATTCCCTATCGCCGGTTGTAAATTCCAGTCAGATTTTAATCGTCGGACACGAGAGTGCTGTTGCGTTCGGCCGCGATAGATCGAACGGGAGGTCGCGCGGCCCAGCATCTCTCCACGGCACAGCAACAGCGGAAGCCTGAGAGCCTGAGCGAACGGGCGGGTGTTTTCTACACGTCTCCTCCTCTCTTTCCCTCTTCCACACGGCGAAACTATCCTTCGCATCGGTGGGCTTCGCCGAGCGAGCAGCGAACTTCGGATGCCTCGTCGAATTATTTCCTGGGAACGCGGTCGCCCTCGATATTACTCTCGGGGGAAACACCCGGTGAATAATTTCATATCGAATATCGTTATACAGCGTCTACGATTTTTTATTAATTTTTTTTCCGTGCGAATTACCTGATCATTACGGAACACATTGAAGCTGAACGAAGCCACTGATTAGTGCATTGTCGTACAACGTTGCTCGTCCCAATTTTTTGGGTTAATTTCTGCAAATCGTCGGAAATGCTGCAGCGTTTTGTGATCGATAAAAATTGCAAAAGTAACGATGGAAAAATAATTTAAAAATTCATAAGACGATGCGAAGGTAAAACAAAAATATTGTACGAAACTAATGTAAACGCCCGAGCCACAATAACCTGCTAGTTGTAAATATATAAACTCCGAATGGAGTCCGTGGTACCGGAGACGCGGGGTTTCGTGTTTCCATCTCGGGCACGAATTACGTAGGTACTTATCCGCGTGCGATTACATACGTAGGCGTGGGTGTAAGCAAACCTCGGTGGATACTATAGTGTGTCGCACTTGGTTAAATATTCGACTACAGTTTATATATCTGTTGGCTGTATACTAGACGTAATCCGCTCGCAACATCGAGGCTGAGGCACGTTTGCGGTGTCGAATGCTCGAGGAACTTATCGCCATTGGACTCTCCTTCTTTATACTCACCTATGCACACTATATCAATGCTATAATACGTTTCGTGAATAGTCGTCACGTTTTCACCATTCTCCCAGATCTCCGTGTACGAGATCTGTATAACGAGAATTACTCTGCCACGTCATCGGGTCTTTATTCGCGGAAATTTATATCGAGATTTAATCCCCCTTGCTTCCCACAAGCGTATACGTAACTCATCGGCTGGGCCCAACTATTTTGTACCCTGTTTATTCATCATTATTAGAATTTTTGTTCGCTTTTATTTGATTTTTATTTTTTCTATCATTTTTATGTTGTTTTCGTAAAAAAAAAAAATTGAGATTTTAATGTGAGAATACTTAAAATAGTCTAAAACGTCGAGAAATATGATTTTTAGCTGGCGTCCGGATGTATGTGTGTGTGTATGTGACAGAGTTGCATCGTTTAAAAT
>JAPYZC010005910.1:0-14056 GCA_030522665.1 Ichneumoninae sp. A BG-2022a | reverse complement strand
TATTTCGGAAATCCTAAATCTCATATAGCATATCGGAGTGGATTTCGAAAATCCGAAATCACTCCCATATGCTATATTTTCGAAATTTCGGGATTCATAACATATAGGAGTGAATGTAAAAAAAGAGATAATATCAAAACGATTGGGGCTTCGCGCGCAAAGCGCGCGTTCATGGCTAGTTCGCTAAAAAAGAAGTGACGTTTCCAACTACGACGTAAATTTCGGTTAAAAATCAAGATCTTCAAGTCTTGAGAAATTAAAAAATAGTAGATCTTACATACATATTTTTATTGGCAGTCCGGAAGTAATTTTTGTTTGTGCGCCAATACAGTCGAATTTCAGTATTCTGGGAGTTTGTATTTTGTTCGAAACGTGTCGATTCCTTCTTTACCGACGAACGGTATGCACGGCCGGAGCTCGAAGCTTCCACAGATATCGCTGTGTGTTTTCGCGGCCAAGTCGGTCGATCGGGTTCGACACAGCTGTTCACGCGGCGGAGATGCAAGGGGCAACAGAGTCGGCAACGCCTTTGACGGAACTTGCGCAGAATCGGAATACACGGTGGATGGAAGGCGAAAGAGGGGACGGTGAGCGGCGCGTCGAGTCAAAGTACGAGCAGCGTTTCTCGCCGATGCCACTCGCACTTGACAGCAGTGAGAAAGATGGCGGAGGGTCCGGACCTTATGTTCTTCGATCTACGAACCGTTCACGATTTATTCGATCGGGCCCTCATCCAGGACGATGACGTTAATCTGAAGACTTACCTCGACGCCTACAATGAACTTTACAAGTGAGTAAAAATAAATTTGCTGGGCGAGACGGCGCCTCGACGGGAGGGACCACTGCAACCAATTCTCACTGTCGCACCGTTCGAAACTATTGTCAGGTCACGTGACACCAGCTCCATCGTCTGCCAGCCAGTGACCTTCCCGTTTTTTTTCACCCTGTGGAATTCGATTATTTGTTTAAATTAAATTTCTTTTTTGTCATTTATTTTTTCAAATAAAAAATATATCTTTCATTTATTTGTTATAATTTTCTTTTAATTTCATTAATTTGTTTAAATAAAAAAATATATCTTTCATTTATTTGTTATAATTTTTTTTAAATGCCATTAATTTGCTTAAATAAAAATATATGTTTTTCATTTACTTGTTATAATTTTTTGCAAATGTTGTCATTTATTTGTTTCAATTTTAAAAAGTATGTTTCACTTATTCGTATTTATAAAAAAAAAAAAATTTTGTTATTATTTGTTTAAATTAAAAAGTATTTTTCATTTATTTGTTTTTATTTTTTAACTTTTTTTTTGGGATTTATTTGCTTTTAATAAAAAAAAGATTGTCATAAATTTTTCACATTCACCTTCGTCGAAAATGATTTCCAAGTTCTCTTATCGAATTTTTACAAGTATAATTTTTTTTATCGTGTCTACGATGAATAATTTCAATCCGCGATTTTCAATGTTTCCAGATTTTTTCAACTTATGGGCAGCGTCTTCAGCTTCGTGTCCTCGGATCTCAAGCAGAAGATCGACGTTCTCGCCGAGTTGGTGAAGAAGGACGAGCAGAATTACGATACGATAAAATCGATGATTCTTTACGAGAAGGAAAATAAATTGCTGGAAAAATCGGATCCGGTTAACGGGGCGAGGACTCTGCTGAGGCTCCATCGAGGTCTCGGTGCGTATTTTTCCCCATTGCGAAAATAATAGTTGTCATTTCGATTAAAACCTCTAAAAAAAAGTTAATAATTTTTTTTTATTTACAAAAATCGATGTACTTGAATCGTCAGACTTTATCAGAGAATTCTTGAGGCAACTCGGAGACCTCGCCGACACGGAGAAAACTTCGAGCTGTTGTCAGGACGCGTACGGCAAGACGCTGGCCAAGCATCATCCGTGGGTCATCAGGAAAGCGGCCGTGGTCGCGATGTACACAATGCCGACGAAAGAACTTTTGTTCAAAAAGGTTGCCGATTTTTTTCATACGTAATATAATTTATTCATTTATTTTATTAATTTTTATTATTATTTTTTTTTTATTCGACCGAAGGTTTGCGGTGAAAACGTTCAGCGAAACATTGACATACTGCCGAAGATGCTCGAGGTAACTGCGGACGTTTTCGACCGAACTCACAGTCTCTATGAAATTCACAATCTTCACAGCTTGCCATGAAAAATTTCGTTTGCGAAGGTAAGATTTTATTATTATTTTTTTTCATAAATATAAAATATTTTTAATTACTTTAAAAAATAATTGTCCTTTTTTGTATGCCAGAATTGCCGTGAAAATGTTAAGGGGTGGAATACAAAAAAACATACGTCCTGCTCCGAAGAGGCTATGAAAACCGAACTCACAGCCACTACGAAATTCATCCGCATCACAGCTTGCTTTGAAGAAGAAAAACGCAACATGGCAAAAAATACACGTTAATGCTGAAACATTCCTTCCGGCGAGCATTCTTTCGTGCAATTTAATAAACCTGATGGTAAAAGGGGTCCAAAAAGAAGAAAAAAGTGTAAACCACGATAACGAAGGACTTTCGCCCTCATTTCTGTCGGAATTTCTTTAGCTGAAAAAAAAAATGTCTCTATCTCTGTGATCGTAAATTATAATTCTATTGTTCGCTTGGTTTAATAAGTACAAAAGAAAAGTTACGAAGAAAATTATATAAAAAGAGAAATTAATGAGAGCGAGTGTTACGAGCTTCTTTCTTAAGGATGGATGGACGGATGATGACAAAAATGGTCCGCGCAATATTGCCTTTTGCGCTGACCATAAAATTGCGCGCTGTTCTTTCTGAAATAAGTGAACAAAAAAAAAAGTGACGAACGTAAAAATGTCTTGTCGAACGTGATCGAAGTCACTGCTTTGTATTCCATCAGCTGAGCGTCGAGGACGGTGCGATTGTCGTCGAATTTGTCAAGGCGGACGCGAAAAAGTCGTCGTCCATCAGCATTCCTGAAGCGAGAATAAAATGCAAAGTTAAAAAAAAATTTTATGATTTTTTTTTTTATACACGGTTAATAATAATTGGAAATTCATGTGCAACGATAAAAATCGATTTACCAGCTATGCAGGCGGTGAGGAAGCAAACGGCGCTACCGGCGACGAAAGCCCTCATAGCGACATCGGCGATTTGCTGTCTCTTATCAGGCGCCAAAGTTCCAAGGCCTCCCATCATAATTCCGATCGATCCGGGATTAGCAAAACCGCAGATAGCGTAAGTCGCTATCGCCTCGCTGCGCGGTGTCAGTTTGCCCGCGAGCTTGAACTCGCCCAATTTTTGGTAAGCCACAAACTCGTTAACCACCGTCTTGAGGCCTATCAAGGTCGCCACGTCCTCGCACTGGTCCCAGGGGATTCCCATTAGCCAACTCAGAGGCATGAAGACCTTGGAAAGTATATACTGGAAACAAAAAATTGAAACATTATTTCTTTTCCATTAATAAAAAATATATATATATATATTTTTAATAATTAAAAAAATTATTAAAAATTAAAAATGATTAATTAATAGTTTAAATCGATAATTTTTTTTTTACCTCGAACGTCAGCTCCGAGAATCCGACAAGGCTGCCGAGCCACGAGAGCATGGCATTGAGAAATGAGATTAACGACACGAAGGCAACGATGTTAGCGACGATACCGAGTACGAGGGGAATGCCGGCCAATGCACCTTTCGTCGCTGCGTCCATCACGCTCGTGTCTTCGCTGAAGAAAAATTATAATTTAATCGTCACTCTCGGGGCTAGATTTAATTTAATTTAATTTAATTTAGACATTTAAAACACTAGACATTAAAGACATTTTGACATTTAATTTAGACATTTTTTTTTATAAATAGATTTTTTTAATTACGATTTTTGTAGAGGAATGTTTTTGAAGGTGGTCTGACTCTTCTCGGTCTCGGGATAGAAGAGTTTAGCGTAACATAGAGCGGCCGGTGCGGACATGACCGAGGCCGTTATGAGATGCGCCGGTTGGGCACCAAAACCTATATATGCGGCGAGAACGGTACCTGGGAAATAAAAAAAATATCGGTCAAGCGCGAAGGATAATAATTGCCCATGTAGCAAAAAGACATCTGGTACGAAAAAGTGATCTAAATTAGTTACATCGCATATAGCGCAAAATATTTCGAAAACATTTTAGAAATGTTTTCAATCTTTCACATGTAACGAAATATTTCTGGAATATATAGATATAATATTTTGAAATATTGGACCAAAATATTGCAACGGAACTTTTTTTTAGATATTTCAGAAATAATTAATCTTTCAATACAACTGATAAGGATTCTTCTTCAAAAAAACCCAATCTTCTTTTAAAAAAAATGTATTATTATGGAAATTTGAATTTATCAACGTATGTGTTTGCAAAAGCATCATTTTCAATAGTTTCCTTAATCGATGAGCCATGCGGTGATACAAATCGACTTCCGTTATTGCTAACAAATGCACAACATTTTCGATAAACAATTGTGAAAATTTAGCACTCGTTTGACCAGAGTTCCGTGCTGCAGCACCTTAAAAAAAAAGAAAAAAACAAACCTGAAACCGTGGCGAATCCCGAACACATTATAGCGTGTAATTCTGAGGTGGTAAGTTTATTGATATAGGGTTTTATCAGCAGCGGCGATTCCGTCTGGAAGGTTAAAGAAGAAATAAAAAAAATTAATTAATGAGTCGAGAATCGACATTAAAAAATATGTATATATATGTATATATATATTGGTTGTTTAAGCAGCTCACCATCCCGAGAAAAGTGTTGGCGGCCGAATTCAAACTCTCGCAAACGGTCGTGCCCATAACGGACTGCAGCGCCCAGCCGAGTTTCAGAATAATCCATTGCATAGCGCCCCAGTAGTATAAAATTTGTATCATAAAGCTAAAGAAAAAAATGACTGGTAAAACCTAAAAAAAAAAGATATAAATTAAAATCAAACGCAACCACAAGTAAAAGTGGAGGAAAATTCGATGTCAATTATAGAAGAAAATTGGTTTAAAGAAAAATTTGAAAAAATAGAAAATATTACAGAAAACGCGAAAACACCGTTTTCCACGAGACCCTTCGAGAAGACGAATGTTGCGCCGTCCTTGGCGTAGTCCAAAAAGGCTGCTACTTTGTCCGCGGCGCATTGAAACACCGAACGACCGACGCTCCATCTAATCGTTATCATCCCAAAGACGAACTGGAGGATCAGTCCAGACAACACAGGCCGCCAGTTTACCTTAAAATTTGTTTTTTAATCAACAAACCTTCTCTAACTAAAATTAGAAAAATTGTACTTTTAACAGAATGACAAAAAAAATTCGTGATTTTTTTATCGGTTCAATTTCTCTAACTTGAGAAGAATAAAAAATTGTACATTTGATACAATACAAAAAGACATCGTAATAGTTTTATTTTTACGTTCATAAAAATCGAAATTTTTGTGTACGAACCTTTCCGGGATTTTTCGAAAACACCCAACCGAAGAGCATGAGTACAATGACACCGATGAAGCTGATAAGTCGATCTCTGGAGCCGACCGTATCGAGCGCGAGAAATACGACGATGGCGGCAATCACTGCGACGTAGAACGTCGTTTTGCATAAACACGATCCGTATCTGTAAGAACAACACAATTAAGATGCGTCCATCATCGAGATACGTCATCATTAAGATGATGATTATTTAAGATGTATCATGTAAGATCCATCAGGGACTCGATTGCGAAACCAGAGGATACGAGGAAGATAAAACATTTGAATACCGGGGATAAATTAGGTGCATTCGAATCGTGCAACCCGCCGCTCACCGAAAAGTTAGTAACTGTTGAAGGTTCAGCAGTTGCTACTGGCATTGCAGAAGTTACGAGACGTGCAGTTACACTCTCAAAATAAATTGTAAATTTAACGTACTGGAAATTGAAATTTGCTTACGTTACTTGCAGTAAATGAACATTGATGCACTTTTATTGTAAAATAAGAATACGAGATATTAAAGTTAGTAATCTTTTGCCTGGAATTTACAAAAATTTTCGTTAAAAATACAAATTTTATTGTAAAATTGAAACACACATGTGTTTGAAATTTCGGAAACAATTTATGTAAACGAGCTTCCAATACCGTTCATTAAGTTTGAAACAAATTTTGTTTGCAGTGCACTACTCCTTAGTAGTTACGACTCAATAGTCAATAGTCATTACTGAGGACGTAGTGGTTAGTGCACCAGTAATTACTACTTATAAGTACAACTGCTGAAAACTACAAGCAATACTCAGTAGTGAATTACTGAAACTACTGGACACTCCCAACAGTTGTGCATTAACTACTGGCGCTTTACAGTAGTTTCAAGTATTTGACTACTGGAGATTTATAGTAGTTTCGAGTCTTCAACTGCTGAAGATTTAGAGTAGAAAAAATGTTGTAGTAGAACTGCTGAAGCTCCAGCAGTTACTACTGGCATTACTACTTATAAATACAACTGCTGAAAACTACAAGTAATGTTCACCAGTTAAAAATTGAAACTGCGAAAGTTCTCAGTATTTAACTATTGGACGCTTATAGTAATTTCGCGTAGTTAACTACTAAAAATATCCAGCAATGTTGAGTAGTTAACTACTCAAAATATCCAGTAATTTTGAGTAGTTAATGACTCAAAATATCCAGTAATTTTGAGTAGTTAACGACTCAAAATATCCAGTAATTTTGAGTAGTTAACGACTCAAAATATCCAGTAATGTTGAGTAGTTAACGACTCAAAATATC
Organism: Ichneumoninae sp. A BG-2022a; assembly: GCA_030522665.1. Lineage (NCBI taxonomy): Eukaryota > Metazoa > Arthropoda > Insecta > Hymenoptera > Ichneumonidae > Ichneumoninae sp. A BG-2022a. Next base: position 7,299 of record JAPYZC010005910.1, on the reverse strand, counting down.
CAGTAATTTTGAGTAGTTAACGACTCAAAATATCCAGTAATGTTGAGTAGTTGACTACTCCAGATTTCCAATACATTTCCAGTAGTCGCCAATGTAACACTGGGCAGTAGATTAATAGTTTATTAGGTCTTAACTGTTGGATACCGCCAGTAGAATTTTTCAGTACTTCTTTTCGGTGAGGGGCACGTAAAGTATTAACATCGTTTCTTTAACTCACTTGAAACCATGAATGCTCTCGAGGCAAGAAAATAGCGGTAAAAACAACGCATTTAAGATGCGATCCATCAAGCGGCTCGTTTGGGAAACAAGAGGACACGAGGAAAGTTAACCATTTGAATACCGAGGATAAAATAGGTGCATTCTAATCGTGCAATCTGCACGTAAAGGGTTAACAGTATTTCTTTGGCTCACGTGAAATCATGAATGCCGTCGAGGCAAGAAAATAGCGGTAAAAACAACACATTTAAGATGCAATCCATCAGGGGGCTCAATTGGGAAACAAGAGGACACGAGGAAGGTTCACCATTTGAATACCTAAATAAATAAACAATTCGGAGAATAAATTCGGTGCATTCTAATGGTGCAATCTTCACGTAAAGGGTCAACAGTATTTCCTTAACTCACTTGGAATCATTAATGCTGTCGAGGCAAGAACATAGCGGACTGAGAGCGCGTTTTATCGCTTTCCCGAAGTATCTCTTGACGATGAGGTGGTATATGAGACCGAAGTAGACGAAACCGATAAGTATCAAAAGCATTCCGTAGCCGTTGCACCAGTCGAGTTTACAGTCCGTTGCTGAAATTTTTTTTTTTTTTTGTAAAACGTACACAAAAATTCCCACTTTTCGTGTCTGTAACGCGTGGCAAAAGTTGCGCTTTTTAGTAAGGCGTGCGAGAAAAATACCGCGCCTGCGCAGATGCCACTAGTTACTTTTTTACACACTTTTTAACGCTCTAGCTACTTTTTCGCACACTTTTTTAAGACTAGTTATTTTATATCACTCGGTGCAAAAATGGAAGTATTGTGCACGCTTTGCGTGCGTAAAATCCTCATTTTCACACATCGTGAAATAACATTTTGTACGATACTCGTGCGAGAAACGTTTTCTTAACGCGTGTGATTGCAACACTCGTCAGATAAAGTTATTTTCGCACTAGTATCGAAATGTACTATTTTTTACAATGACGATCAATATTATCTCTAATGATGTAATTACAAAAAAATATCAAATTGCATTGCCCTTCACAAACCGCGCGTGTTTCACTTGTAACGCTTTAGTTATTACTGCCGCTACGCTGTAAAAAAAATCTTATGAAATTTCACTTACTGGACTGGACGTTTTTATGCAAAAACTGTTATATTCAATTTCATGTAAAATTGTTATGAAAAATTAAGCTTCAGTGTATTATAAACATTGGGAATATTTTATTTTTAGTCACATACATTTCGCTATGAAAGTACTTCAATTTCAATGAAAAAGTATATTAATTTTTCATCACAATTGTACCTTAAATGTAATAGTTAATTAAATTAAAAGTACCAGTTTCAGCATAAAAACTCCCGTCCGGTACATTAAAGTTATAGTTTTTTTTACAGTGTACGCAAAGTATTGCCAATGCAATTTGCACATAAAAAAAAAAATATTAATTTTTTTAATAGAATAAATAAACAAGTAAAAAAATGGTACCAACAATTTTTGGACCAGTAAATGCTGGCGAAAATGAGATAGACGATCACCAAAGCATTCAGAATAACAATGCCCATTTTCTTGAAGACCCTCGAGTTATTCGCGAAGAAGGAATCGATGGCGACTCGTCCGGCCACCAGGCAGCACGAGGAATCCTTTTCGGGTTCATATGGCTGAAAAAAGGGTTTTCGTTAAATCTCGTTCGAACAACTGTTACAGTTTTCGCGCCGCGAGACGCTCAGCAATAAATTGCAATCGTTCGTGTGCGATAACGTTAATGAAATAATCGCAAAATTAACTCACCTCGTCCATGAGACTGATTTTGCGATGCTTTGCGCTTCCGTCGAGGACGTCCAACTCGTGTTCGCGCAGTTGCGGTTGGCACTAGATAAGAGTACGTCGTATAGTTTAACGATAAGTTCGTCATTTTTTTTTTATTCACTATTCACTATTTTTTTTACTGACTGTTCACTATTTTTTTTTACTTTCTACAGTTAGCTCGAAGAACATTGTGAGTAAATACTCTGGTGTTAGCATTATTCAACAAATATGTTAATGTGTCATTTTTACATTTTATGTGTTAATTGTTTTGTTATCAATGCGTTACCCACCTGCGATAAATCGAGAGGAATTCGAAGACTGTGCCGGCTGATTTTTCGTTCCACCTTTCACATTCAAATCGCCGAATTAGTCGATAGATTTCGTGAGAAAATTAAAATTTGCGCTCCGGCATTAAGAATCGGGCTTTTAACAAGTAATATACATATATATGTTCATTGGTACTTTACCTCGGAGAATGCGGGATTATTTATGCCCGACATGATTTATTTGTCCCTCGGACGTTTTTCCTGTTCGTTGCACAATCGTTAATTGTTGTTATTATTGTTTTTATTAGTATTTTTTTATTATTTATTATTATTACTATTATTATTATTATTATTCCTACAATCAGCATACGAGAATGTCGCAAAATAATTTACCGAGACAGGTACGTGTCGTCGACGATGTTTTAATTAAATTACATTGTTTTTCCCGTTTCTCGTGTAAAGCGATATTCGAGATAACGATCGGCAGCGAGATTCGCGGATGACAACAACGTGGCTTGCAGCGGACGGACTGCGAAACGTGCAGGAAATAATTGCAGGATGAAACGACAAAAAAAACGTCAACGTCGAGAACGCGGAATTGACGGAACGCGCTGATGACGATGGATTTGAACAAGTCGATGCTGAGTGCAAGGTAAAAAATGTGGATAACAAATGGAATTTTCTTTATATCGTGGGAATCGATTAGATAAAATCGACTACGAATTATAGTGATCTAAGATCGATTCGAATTCGAAAATCGGGTATTCGAACTTTGCACCCAGGATTTTGTTATCCCGACTCGAGTATCGTATTACGTTTATCTCGTTTTTATCGGAGATAAAGTTTCTGCCTTTCGATTAAATGCCACGTGTGGTCAATAACTCCGATAGAAAGTTTGACCGATTAAGGAGCGATGCAAAAAAAAAAGTTGAGCGTCATCGTTATTGCAATAATAATAATAATAATAATAATAATAATAATAATAATAATAATAATAATAATAATAATAATAATAATAATAATAGTAATAAAAATTATAATTAAAAAAGAATAAAAATAATAAAACCGTTGTCAATTAATCAAGTAAAAGTTTTATTTTCTTTTTGGCACTTGTTGTGTAAATGAAAGTTCGTTCGCACTTGATTGTAATTAACACGATGGCCGAGAAAACAAAAAAAAATTTCACGAAATTACAAAAAAAATTGGACGAAAAATTGAATGTAGAATGCTGTGTTACAGAATACGGAAAAAATTATAAAATAAAAAGTTCGTTCCACGAACGCGCTGGACGGCCCGATGGCCTAGCGTCAACTGCCGTCACCGAACATTCCGATCGTAACGGCTGCCCGGCAGTACTCTCCGGACAGATGTATTTCACGATAAGGGGAAAAGAAAAACTCGTATTCTGTAGAGTCGAAAGACACACACCTGAGATAATCCGCGGCAGCGTCGTCGAGAGGCGACTTCAAATACACCGATTTCAAATATAAACGCAGCAAGTTGACGCCTATCAATTGTACCACAGTTTATTTACATTTGCATGCACCACCCGTCGATTCTTCACTTTCACGCTCTTCGCTTTCGTCACTTCGGCAACTATTATAAGCAGGCGTTCTTGAGAAACCTAAACTCTTGTTTTCATTTTCGCGCACCTTATTCCATGTTATTTTATGCACGTAATAAAATACGTAATGCATAAAGCTTTACACAGCAAAAGCCAACCACTGCGCATATAGTCACGCGCAGATAACGTATGTCGACGCGAATGTTTCTCGCGCACAACCTGAGAAAAGGCCTTCAAATTTTCGAAGCCACAACACAGTGGTGCAAAGTTACATGTGTAAATTGTACACCACAATTGTTATACATATTTTGGAAAATTATTGATTTGGATGTTTGCCCCCCCCCCCCCTTCCAGCTAAGCTTCCTTTTTAAGAAGTTGAGACCCCCCGCCCGTTTTTATAACATATGGAATTTATTTCGGAAATCCGAATTCCGTTCGATATGTTATATTTTCGGAGTTTCGGTTTTTGTAGGATATTTGCATAGATTACGAAATTTCGAAATTCTGTTCCATATTCTATAAGTTCAGAATTTCCGTTTTTATGGCTTATGGAATGGATTTTGAAATTACGTAATTCAATTCTATATGTGCAATCATTTTTAAATTTCGGTTTTTATAGTAACTATATAGAATGGATTTCGAAATTCCATCCCATGTACTATATTTTCGAAAATTCGATTTTCATGTGAAATGGAGTTCGAAATTCGGAAATTCCAAGAATATACGAGATGAACCAAAAATTCAAAAATGCCACGAAATGAAATCGATGCAAGCGCGCGAGGTGCGAGAGCCAACACAACCGCTAGTTTATTCACTTTGGCAAATACACGTCAGCGTTATCAACAGACCCACATTCTCATGTTTTCATTTTTGTACACCTTATTCTATCAACATGCAACGAGTCAACGAGCTTTGTGCGTTACACGCGACAAGTCATCCCATCCAAAGGCTAACACATGCGCTTGCAGGTAAACAAAAATCGTATGGAATCGTTCAATCATTCCCGCACTCGACATAACGTCTCACCGTCGGTCGACGCGAGGCGATATAGGTTCGACAATTTCCAAGACTTGATAACCTCGGTGAGCTCGTAGGTAAAACAGATCGCAGGCTTAAACGTTAAGTAAATAATAATATTTTCGGTCAGGATCTCCGGAACGGATTTTGACGATGCAATTGTAGGAAACATACTTTTATTTTTATTCTTAATGAAAATTTTCGTAAAAATGCTACTACTACGTAATGAAAATGTTTGTAAATTTTAGGTAAAAGATTTGCAATCTTAATATCCGGTATTTTAATTTCACGATAAAGTACATGAATATTCAATTACTATACGTAATTTAAGCAAATTTCAAGTTTTGTTCTATAAAAAAAATAAAAAATCAACGATTACTTAAAAATCTGAAAAAATGCATACGTATTCAGAAAAATAAACGAATCATTTTCATAAAAAAAACAAAGTTTTGTTGCCGGGTAATTTGTCAACCAATTAATTTTTTTATGAATTTGTTAATAACATTTTGCAATTATTATTATGCTAAATGAATCTTCTCAGTACCTTTAGTATACATGATTTTTTTCAGATTTTTACGCCATCAGGAAGTACTTGCAATTTTCTCTTATTGTTGTCAAACTTATGCGAATTCAGCGCGCAGCGAGACTCCCTCCTTAATGACCAGCTCGTCGGTAAAACATAGTGCAACCTTCAAGATTAACATTGACACCTTAAACATTAACATTAATTGCAGGAAAAATCTCCCCGGAGTGACGCAATTATAGCGAGTAAAAAATGGTAACAAAATTACGAAAGCCGTTTCCTACACACGACGATAGACGCGCAGCTATGCGCTATATCTGTACCGCGTGTGGTGTCGAATCTAATTCGATTTTGCTGAAAGAAAATAACAACATTTCCGTTTCCCAATGCAATTCGCTTCACCTCTCGCACAAGAATCAATCGCTACACTGTAAAAAATGTTATGAAATTTACAACACGTTTAATATACAAAGTTATATGAAATATACAATCCAAGTATAAGAAATTAGAATCCATAGACATTGTATTTGAATTTTTATAATTTAATCTTAAATGCAATACCTGTGTATTACAATTACCAGTGACGGCATTGAAAATCCAAACATCCGTATATGAAAATTATGTTATTATTACAAATATTATACAAATAATGTTGTTTTTAATACATCGGTAACGCGATATTTTTATATAAGTGTGAATGAAATTTCATATACTGTATATGCATAAAACTTCATATAAATTTATGAATTTCTGAACAGAATTTTTTTACAGTGTACAGAGGGTCGATCACACGTGCTCGAAGAGCAGACATGCTTAAGTTTTAAAAACGGTACATAACATCAATTAATGAAGCGCTCGTCGCACAGAAAATAAATCGGATTCCTCGTGGAAAGAGAAATGATCGAGAATACGCTGGATATTGTTCGCGAGCTCCGACGACGCAGCGCGAGTCTCATCAGGCGGTTTTTTTTTTTTACCCAATCGTCGCACAATTATTTATTGAAGCTTCGTCGACCTACCCGAGTCCGCGCAGCTGATTGATTCTTGCCACGCTATAAAGCGAGTCCACCGTCCGAAGCTCCGTTCAATTCTCGATCAATTTTCCGCCCAAGAACAACGAGCCAAAGTACGTTGCGGCAGAAAAATATAATTCAAATGATTTTCATCGTGCAACTGTTGGTGCTCGTCAATGTCGAATTTTGTGCCGGTTTCAATGACTTTCCGTCTCTGACGATCGCCAATGCCACCATTGGTAAATTAACCGATAACTCTGCGAAAGTGCGGAGTGTTTATTTATTTTTTTTATTTTTTTTGAGTTTAATTCGTGCACGGAAAAAAAATATAATTGAATCAAGTAAAATTTGCTTGCGGGCTGCCAAACAAGTAAAAACGTTGTTTCAATTCTACTCTGAATTCGTACAATTTCATACCGGATTGAAACGATAACACGTCACCTTGACAATCTTGCTGTTGTTGATTCAATATCATATTGAATTGCAAGGATTGAAAGTAGAATTGAAACAAACATTTTTTTTCTTCGGCAGCCCGCAAGCGATTTTTTTTTTCAGTGTGTGTATCGAAACGGACTGTTTGAACTGTTGTGCAGCGATCGTGATAGAGAAGCCGTTCTTCGAGAGGACGGCGGTCCGAATGAAGCGAACGAATTCTCGGAGGACGTTCGAAAGTATCGTCGAGGGATTTGCGAAGAGGATGAGGAGAACTGCCAAGGAGCGATTGAAGACCTCTGGTGTTGGCATAGAAATGAGCGTGTTTCAGGACACGAATTCCAATCTCGCGAGAGGTAAATACATCGATCGGTTTAGAGATTGTTGATCTTATCGATCGGTTGAGAGATTGTTGATCTTATCGATCGGTTGAGAGATTGTTGATCTTATCGATCGGTTGAGAGATTGTTGATCT
>JAPYZC010005909.1:0-12914 GCA_030522665.1 Ichneumoninae sp. A BG-2022a | reverse complement strand
ACACGACTCACGAAAGGCTCGTCTCCCATCGACCGTTACTAACACGACACACGACTCACGACACACGAATCGGGGCGAATAGCCACACCGATTTTTTTTTCCACTGTTAATCTCGAAGTATTGCGCTCTTTTGAAAGCGTTCTCCGGAATATAAATAAACCAGACGCGCTCGCGCGGCTCTCAACGTGGCCGCGCTAGATGAATTCGAGAATTTTTCTTTTTTTTTCATATTTTTCCATAGACACATACTACGCCCGATTTTCACCGTCGAAAATCGGGATCAGCTTCTTTTTTTTTTCGTCGAAAAAATAATTTCCCTCATGGCACAACGGCTTTGCGCATCAATAATTGCCCGACCGCGCGGTTATATTGCCGGAGAAAAAAAAATCGATACGTCGCCGATACGTTCGTCTAAGTATTTGTCAAATTGTTTTCGTCGAAAATTTCGGTGGATGTATGGTCGCACATCTCGTTTGTTCGTAAATTGGAGGTCGGAGGTCCCCCGGGTCGATGGAAAACCATTACGATTCACCTTTCGTCCTGTTCCCGCCCGACCACAGAGAATCGACGACGAAAACAGCGTGCAGTTGCAGAGTGTGCAGCCGTCCTGCGGTCGGCGAACACATCGTCGACGCCCGCAACGTCGCAGTGAAAAAATAATTCGATAATCTTCGGCAAATTTTCGTTTCTTTATTTTATTTATTTTCATTCCTCGCCAACCGATTTAATTGAACGACGAAATAGATTTTATTATTTCCAATCACAATCGAGCGCGCGCCGTGTATCCCGACAGAGCGACCTTAATTTTAGAACGAACGCAGGAGGAACTCTGCCGGAGGGTGACGAACAGGACTCTTCGCCGATAACCACGTTACGTCGTGATTCTTTGACGAAAGGGATGCAACGTGGCCCGAACCTTCGGCGAATAATACAGAACGGAAATTGCTTTACGGAAACATGGGTGGAGGAAGTCGCTGGAACGACGAGTGAGAGGTTGCCAACTCGCATTGCTGATGAACGTGTGTAATATTTGATGTGACAGAAAATCATTTGATTGGCGCTTGGATTAAAAATTTTAGGGTTCGATCAACCTTTGCGTCGATCAGATTGACGCTCGTGAAAATATTGGGAAATTCGATATTTCTTATAGAATTTAGGTGGAACTAACGAATCAATGTAACTGGACGAGATCTCAAGGTATTTATTATGAGCGTGTCAATTATAAGAATTCTCGAACCCCGAAATTTAGATTCGAAATACTTCGAAGTACACTTCCAATAATAGAAATCGACCCCGACGTGGATTCCCTTCGCATTAGCGATTGTATTTAAAAGTTCATTTCATCAATGCAATGAACGCGGCGAGAAGACTCTTCTCGATTACAAAGATTCTTCGGTTCCCCTCTGCCGAAATAGTTTTTGTACAATCCCATATATTTTTGGATGGACTCATGTTTGGGGACGAACATGTTTAGAATTAAAGGGCGATTCTGCCTCAGGGCGCCCTCTCTCTCGTACCACAAAGCCACCCTCTATTTTCCGATACCCTTTTGGGTTATGGCGTCGATCCTCGCTAGCTCACAAGCGAGTGAGAAGATTTTTTTTATCTTTTTTTTTTTTTTGAAATAGTTAAAATCTCGAGCCCTCGATATTCCATTCCGCGGCAAAGTGGTTGAAAAACGAGTGAAAAAAAATCGCACGCCCGAAACTTATGATTATTTATCAGGGCATCGAGTTTCCAACCTCCCGTGGGTGTTCGGGTGCTCGACTACGGCATCGTTGATGGTTCGCGAACAGTTTGGAAAAAAAAATCGTACACCGAGGGAGACCGGGAGGTTGGACGTACCCGAGAGCGGGGCGTCGCCATTTCTGATTGAATCCAAGCTTGGAGCTTATATTTTGTCATTCATTGGGCGCCGTCGGGATGTAGAGTGTGCGGAGAGCTAAAAGAGCCCGGCGATCGGCATGCGGCGGGCGGGCAATGCTGCTGCAGCATATCGGCAAGAGGAGGTGAATCGAAGCCCGGACGTTCCAAGCGAGGGCTGTTTGCCAACGCAAATTTAAAAATCACGAATTAAAAAAAAAAAATCTCTGCCTACCTTTCACATATCCGCTGGACCAACTCCATCAACATGCTCGATGTTATATAGTCGACGATAGAAAGAGACCGACGGAAATAGATAGAGAGACCGGATCGAACGAGAACCCCGAACGTTTCTCCGAGTGCAGGAGACACCATAATTTTTGTTTTTTTATTTTTTTAATTACACGGAAACATCAAAGCTATGTCATCGAACAAATTTGCATTGCATTTTTCAAGGTTATTTAGTTCACGGTGGAAAGAGTCGTAAAATTAAAATGAATATAGTAGTAATTACGAAATTGAATTCGGTCGTTATTTAATCCGCCCGCATAGGTTTAATGCTTAATCATTTTGAATTAAAAAGGTAAACGAGCTGGAAGAGTTCCCCGAAAAAGAATTGTACTTCAAACGCTTGTGTCCCCTCAATGAATTGTACATTTTAAAAAGTATATAATTTTGTAGAACGAAAGCTCCAGACCGATAAATCTTCACAATAAATAATCCATAAACATTATAAAATAATATCACAGACAGGGAAGAATCATTAACAAAATGTTATTCTTTTTTTTGTTGCTGTATTGTCGCTTGGAAGCGGGACATAGACGATCTGTTCGTCTGTCCGTCTCACCCGGAAAAAGAATTATTTGACGGCCACCGTTTATTTGGTTTACGTAAAATATTTATATGATTTAAATAAATATTTATTTCTTTCAAGTAACTATTTACTTAATTTAAATAAATATTTATTTAAATCGAATAAATATTTTACTTAAACCAAATAAACAGTGGCCGTCGAATAATTTTTTTTTCTGGGTGCTCTCGTGAGAATAATGCACAAACATTATAAAATAATTTCACAGAAAGGGAAGAATTATTAAAAAAATTGTATTGCTTTTTTTGTTGTTGTATTGTCGCTTGGAAGCAGGACATAGATGATCTGTTCGTCTGTCCGTCTCACCCGGAAAAAAAATTATTTTACGGCCACCGTTTATTTGGTCAACGTAAAATATTTATTTGATTTAAATAAATATTTATTTCATTTAAGTAACTATTTACTTAATTTAAATACATATTTACTTAAATCAAATAAATATTTTACTTAAACCGAATAAACGGTGGCCGTCGAATAATTTTTTTTCTGGGTGCTCTCGTGAGATTGTCCGCCGAGCTGTGAAAAATTCCGAGCGGCAGTAGAAACGGATTTGGGTACAATATACACGAGTACATCCTCCGTACTAAAACAAGACCGGCGTCGCCCTTCGCAGCCCTCCCGGCACTTTTTTCGGCGAGACACCTAAATATTTTTTATCTCGCGCCCAAATAAATGTTTCTCGTTAAGAATAATATTTAACTTTAACGTAATGCGGCTTCGACGAGTGGTTCGGCGGGCGGAGTCGGCGGAATCGACGGGGAGAGCGCGAGAGCCCGCGTTGCAGCGGGATGGGCGAGGACTCGAAGTATTTTGACAGGACTGCCGCACGAATCTGGCGTTTTCGACCGTTTCGAGCAACACGTGCTACACAAGCACATACGCGCGTGAACGTATGCGCCTGCTGTTATACTCCGAGCATTTCGAATTTCGCGTATGCTCATCCAGCCGATATTAATGTGATTTTTCCGGTGATGTCGGAATGACGAGTTTCAAATGATAGTCACACTGAAAGGACAAATCATACCACAGCGTATGAGAAAAATAGCTTTACCAATGTTGGTTTCTGTGAAGAAAACGGAGAAGTTTTTTTTGCAAAAAAAAAATGTTCGAGATTTTTTCAAAGTCCCACCATCATGCAATTTGTCAGTGTACCGTGTCGAAATCTAAAGTGTCCTACGTGAGGCGCGCTCGACTGAAGAACCAACCCATTTTAATATGATTTTACAGAAAAGACAAATCACACCGCAGGATGTGAGAAAAATTGCTTTACCAATGTTGGTTTCTGTGAAGAAAACCGAGGAGTTTTTTTGCAACAAAAAAAAAATGTTCGAAATTTTTTCAAAGTCCCACCATCATGCGATTTGTCAGTGTACCGTGTCGAAATCTAAAGTATTCTTCATGAGGCGCGCTCGACTGAAGGACCAATCGATTTTATTGTGATTTTGCCGGAGATGTGGGAATGACGAATTTCGAAAGATAGTCATACAGAAAAGACAAATCATACCGCACGCTGTGAGAAAAATTGTTTTACCAATGTTGGTTTCTCTGAAGAAACCGGGAAATTGTTTTTCCAACAAAAAAAAAATATATGTTCGAGATTGTTCTAAAGTCGGAATGACAATTTTCGAAAGATAGTCACACTGAAACGACAAATCACTGAAACACAGCTTATGAGAAAAAAAAAAAAAAAAAAAAAAAAAAAAAAAAAAAAAAAAAAAAAAAAAAAAAAAAAAAAAAAAAAAAAAAAAAAAAAAAAAAAAAAAAAAATGAAAATATTCGAGATTTCTTCAAAGTCCCGCTATCACGCGGTTTGTCAGCGTACCGCGTCAAAATTTAAAGTGTCCTACGTGAGGCGCGAGCAACTGAAGGACTTCATGAAGATGGTAGCGCGCTGAATGCGCCACGGTCTCGAAGGGTTTGCAATTTTACGGGTTTGCAATTTGCAAGAGAATTCACGGCAGGTTGATGGCCGAGTTGTCTCCGGGGGGTTCGGCTGCGACGCCACTTTGAGAAACGTACAATGTTTCTTTAATGCGGCAGCTGGTACTGTTGGCCTCACGGCTACGTCGTCGGGTCCTTTCCGTTCTCCGGACCTCGGAAGCTCCACCGGCACGGTGCGGGACCGTTCGCGTGAGGACATCAACATAATACTTACTTCGGAGACCCGTGGAGAATTCTCCGCTTTGGCCTCCGGGGCTTTACGGCTGCGTTCTTCCGTATCCACCCTCGCCGGATGCATTCATATACGCACATAACTTTGCATACATGCGTACGCTGCGTGCAACCCCCGCCTGCCCGTGAGCGTTTTTACGGTGCACGCGCACGCGTCCAGTCGTCGAAAGAGCGCGCCCGATGCGGAGGGTTATAGAAAGGACCAAAGAATCCACCGTGAGCGAGAGGGAAAAAAAACTGATCGTAGGTATCGGCGAGCCGGCGAGAGTGAGGAAGGGTTTTACACGTATGTACATGCATATATTCCCTCCATGAATAACATCAGGTTCCTCCAAGTTCGCTGAAATATCATGCGGTACATGCATGCCTCGACGGCCGGGGAAGATCCTTCGGTGGTGTGTGCGTGTCCAAACGGGGAAAGCGGCGGGGCGACCGAATATAAAAATATCTATCGGGATACTTTGAATTTCACATTTTCCTATACCGCGGTCAACATTTAAATGAGGCGATTGATCGATATTACATTAGAATATGGGCGAGAACCCGAGGTCCTACGAGGAATTCAGCGGCCCTCGGATATCTCCAGGCTCGTCTCTGGAGAGGAGTTCTCGAGTTCCAACAGGAAGTGACGTATTTCCGGTATGACGTCACTTCCGGTCGGAGAATGAGATTTTCAAATCGGAAGTGCCGTATTTCCGGTATAACGTCACTTGCGATCGAAAAATGAGATTTTCAAACCGGAAGTGATGTATCGCCGGTATGACGTCACTTCCGGTCTTAACGTAATTCTAAATGGCACAGTTCATAGCGATGGCATGAATCGTTCGAGTCTACAACAACATGCTAGTAGATATTTTCAAACCGGAAGTGCCATATTTCCGGTATAACGTCACTTCCGATCGAAAGGTGAGATTTTCAAACCGGAAGTGATGTATTGCCGGTATGACGTCACTTCCGGTCGGAAAATAAAAATTTCAAATCGGAAGTGCCTTATTTCCGGTATAACGTCACTTCCAATCGAAAAATGAGATTTTCAAACCGGAAGTGATGTATCGCCGGTATGACGTCACTTCCGGTCGAAAAAATATTTTCAAACCGGAAATGACGTATTAACGGTAATCCGCCGAAAATCTAAATTTTCGAATGATTCTAAATTGCACAGTTCATAGCGATGACATGAATCGTTCGAGCCTACAACAACCTGCTAGTAGATATATATATTTCATTTCCTCGTGTTATGCATGAAAGTCCGAAGTGTGAGCGGTCGTCGCGGATTCGCTTGAAACGGGCCGTGCATAGCACAAAAAATTATCAGATACCGCGGTCCGTTCACTTTCCACGTCCATTAGAGAATTTATTTATTTTTTTCCTCCAAGTAAAGAATCCCGGACGAAGAGGCGCCCGAGATTCTCATGATGACAATACCGATTGCTCGGACTCGGGACTCCTCTTTTTAAATAGTTTTTGTTTCGTTGTTTTAAGAGCATGCTGTTTGATAGGAAAAAGTAAACGTACAAACGCAATTTGGCGAGAACACGGCGAGTAAGGACACAAACCGTGCAGTCGCTCGGTCGGCAGTCGTCATCCCCGTTCGCGCCGTCGTCGTCGTCGACGTCGTCGTCGCGATTTAAATAAACAAATTATAAATATTCGCTCGCGCGAAGCCATTCCGGCATGAATAATCATTACTTGGTAGACCGGAGGAGTAAGGGTACTAGCGATTCGATTGATTAAATTTTTTAATAATTCATTTGCATTCGCGCTACTCCATGCTTCTATACACCCTCCTACCGCTTGTGCTGTTGCTGCGCCTCTCTCTCACTCTTCCTCTCCCCCGTTCCGTCTCTCCCTCTCCCTCGAGCCGCCGACTCGAGCCTCCGATGCGAGCGTCCAACCCCTTTAATATATTTTTCAAATTACATTTTTAATTGACGCAACAAATGAATTATCGATTGGGCTTTGAGTCGAGAGCCGGCACGGTGGAACAACGCCGGGGAGCAAAGTGCATCGGGCGCCGCGGATGTAACGCGTGTATTAACGCGCCCTCCACCGTGGATACGGTAACTTGGCCTCACCTCGTCGCGCATCTCGCACCTCGCCGGGATAAACTCCGTTCGCGGCCCTGTGTGATCCATGGAGCGGGTAAAAAAAAGATATGTGACGTTTTCGTCACCCCCGACACGTCGCATGTAGTGACGATCCCGTAGCGATTTTTATCTCCCTTTTTCTCGGGTAATATCGATTCCAGACAACTCGTGAAACTGCCGGGGCTCGAGACCCAGAAACTGGGAGGTTCGCTCGCGGGAAACCTACGTCGGACTCGACGCAAGTTCAGCCGAGGGAGAGCGGAAGTGCTATGTGACATACGCCCGATACGCCCCCGGTCTTTTTATGAACGCGCGGGACGTCAGTTTCAGTTTTGCCGGTGTCGGGTAACGAGCAAAGGTACGACTAGTTAACGTTACTTAGTTGATTACCTTTTCAATCGACACGATCGTCGCCAATCAGCCCGCTCCTGGTTCGCTGGTTGGCTCGTCTGCTACTGCTAACTACCACTGCTGTCACTAGCGCAGACGCTTTTCTGGAAAGCGGATCCGTGGAAACTCGCGTCTCTTGTGTTCGCTCACGAGGCTTCCATATTACTTTTTTTTTTCGCCATGAAATTGTGCGACGTGTCGGACTATAATTAACCGTACTTCGCATCTAACTACAGCTCTGCACACGACCCCGTGTGGTTATTGGGTTTACTGTGGACAGAACGATATGCATGAGCATTTCACGCACCCAACTTGCAGCCATGAGGGACAAAAGTGTTTATACGAGTCTCATTATATCTCATACATTTGCCGAAACGATCTTTCGGTAAATGTCATCATCGCAATTGCCGTGCAAGGGACATAACAACTGACGGTGACAACAGTTGGAACAGCGGACGATAGCGTGGCTGTTGACTCACGGGTTCTTCGAAATTGTAGGGGAGACCGGGGACAAAAGTAACAAAAATCCTTTTTAATTTTTTTACCAACAAACCCCAGAGTCTAACGCTTTGGCATCCAATGGTGTACGATTAACGTAGTCTTAGGCATTTAGTTAATAAATTTCAAGCAGAAATATGCACGGAATTGTGATCACCGCCCCTTTAAACACAAATAAAATTGGGTAAGAATTTGGGCCGCGGTGGGGTCATTTGTAACATCCTCCTGCATCAACGAAATCCTTCGCCGACTGCCATTAAGAAATGGAACGGAGGTGCATTACAGAGAAATTTAAATTCAAATTAAACATTTTTTAAATATTATTTGCCGGCTAAGCCGTTGTAGCCGGCTAAGCCATTTTAGCAGGCCTAACTATACAGCCCTACTATAAATGTTATATTCTTGGCCATAAGGTGATGTCTATAATTTTGCTCACCGCTGCGATCCGATGCGTCCGCTGCTTGTTACAATTGACCCGTATTACTTTTGTCCCCGGTCTCCCCTACTCTTATGGCGTTCCACATAATTCTATTTTTGCCCTGAGAAAACGTTGCAAATGTTGCTAAAGATGTATGAATATGCCCTGAATTGTCGGTAGATACCGCAATAATTTAGACTCGGAATTGTAGGAGCGAAGCGAGAAGTCATCGAGACATGAACCGTCGGATGTGAGGAAAGCGTCGAGCGTGGACAATCCGAATCTCATATCTCTCGGTCCGCTGGAATTCGTCTCAATATTCAAGATGACCAGCGGCCGAAGAGATAGCGGAGGCGCGCGACGGGGTTGGTCCCGGATGCGCGAGCTCACGCTTCGTCGCCGCCTCAAGCAATATTAGATTGAGAAGTCTCATATTGGCTCGCACACGGCGGTAGGAACGGTGTACCAATGGAGGATCTACATGCTCATCCCCTATAGCCGGTTCATCCGTATGCGCTTCCATCCCTCGTGTAATAATATCCATTTGGTCAGTAGCTCGGCAACGAAGGGATCGGAGTTTCCGACTATCATCTATATGCCGTTATGGCTATAGACGAGTCGGATCTCTATCTCGGAAACGATATTATTCCGATAAAGATGCGCCGTCCCACTTTGGGGCCACTTGGGGCGAGCTGGATATCGATGCCCGCGCGTATGCACGTGTGCAACGCTCGGATCACTCGATGACTTTATTGAACGGTACACATCAGTGCGCCGGGGGAGGGGAGGCTTTCCAAACAAGTGTATTCGCGCTTCGACGCAAACATTGGGGAAACAAACCGCAAACAGATACGTGGTTATACACCGGTATAACAACGTGCAAATAGGTTACGGGCTCGATGATCAATTTTTGTGAATTTTATCATCACCGTATACTACACGAACGCATCAATATCTGTCCGTGGATATGATAATCCATTCATGAAATTGTAATGAATTTTTGGCATGAACTTGTTAAAAAATATCTGTGGAACTGTAAATGTGATCGATTCTCGATTCGGAGAGTGTAATTTTTTTACGATTTATCGTATCGACATGACGCACTGTGATTGACACATTGCTTACATACTGCAACGTGTTACACGTATTTTTCTCCACTGAAAAAAAAATTCGCTTGCGGGCTGCCGAAGACAAAAAATGTTTGTTTCGATTCTACTTTAAATTCTTACAATTCCATATGATATTGAAACAACGACGGCAAGACTGTCAAGTTAACGTGTTATCGTTTCAATCCGGTGTGAAATTGTACGAATTGAAAGAATTGAAAGAACATTTTGTTTTCTTTGGCAGCCCGGAAGCAAATTTTACTTGAATCATTGATATTGTTTTTTCAGTGTCGATACAACGGTAAAATTTGTTGTATTTTGTGTAAACCCGTGAAATCGGACCGAGTAAAATTCCTGAAGTAACCCAGGTCTTTGCCACGAAGCCTTTCCCCGCTGCTCCCGAAATTCTTTATAAAATGTAACTGGAATGTGACTTTTCAGGTTGGTACAATATTCATGCATGATCTGGCACGGATCTCCGTCATGTTTCGATATTCTTTCACAGAAAAACCGTGGCTGCGTACGCGCCTTGGGGCTTTCGTCGAAATAGGCGCTGGGCGATAGCGACTGTGCATAAAGCAACGTGGCGATGATGCACCGAGGTTCCGTTCGAATGCGCGACTCGTATCGCTGCAGATCGGAGAGTCGGGCGTCGAATCGTGTCGGACCCGTCGCGCCGTTCGTCCCGCGAGGCTTCGCGACAACTATTTTGAAAATCCACTGGCGCGGTAACACGAGCATCGCGCTGGCGACGTATTTTTTTCGCAACCGAGGACGTGTTTCGTCAGTGGTTTTAAATTCCTTTTGAGTTGCGTACGGTGTGCGCGGGCGCATCCGTTCGTTCGTTCGCTCGCTCGCGCACGAAAAAAACAAATCATTTGCACGGTAATTGGAAGCCTGGATTTTAGTCGATAAAAGGATGCACACACGCCGCGGCGCATACAGAGGGAAGAAACAAATGAACAAATTCGCGTTTCAGAATAATGCTCGGCAATCCCATCTACCCGCCCTCCCCCCCACCCTCCCCCAGCCCCTATCCCCCAACCTCGTGCACTGCGCTCTCGGGAGCCCCCGCCGAACGCCGCCGCCACCCTGGCCTCCGCCTCATTCTCACCCTCCGCCTCGACGCCCCCGGTCCGCGCGCCTCACCGACCCCCCCTCCCTCCCCCCCGACCACCCCTGTGCAACCCCTCAACCGTACTTTTTTTCATTCCGTCCTATCAATTGATCAGGTTTTAAATTTCCGCGTCCATCCGAGCCTCGCCTCCGCCTCCCCCCCTGCACTCCGCCTAGCCGCGCCTCGGTGCACCACCTCCCCCCGCCCCGCGCCCGCCCGGCCTGTCCCTCTCTGTTTAATTAAAAGGACACATTAAATTATTTTTTCAATTGAACCCCCCATTGTTACTCGCAGACTGCTGATTCTATCCAATCTTTCTTCTCCCTCCGCACTCGTCCAGCCCCTCCCCCTCCCCCCACCCACCCCCCTTAACGGCACTCGATCCATCGGCTTCTATATTTTTTCTGCATTTGACGTTGCATTCATCGGCTGCATTTCATCGCTATTCGCGGCAGCTATCCAGAAGCTTCGATTTTTGTCACTGATGTTATTCAATAACGTCGGGTCTCGCTCCCGCGAGGCTATCCGGCGAGCGGTAAAGGAGCGAATACTTTGATAAACGAAGTGGAAGTACACGCGATTGAAGAGTCATTGAGGTGCCGGCGTAGTCAGCGATAAGATCTACGAAGCAACATTCATTAAACGTTCCGTCGATGGGTGGGGGGCGAGGAGGTGGGGGAGCACACGTGTACGTGAGAGAGCACCGACGATGAGCTTTTCACTGAGACCGATAATGAGGAACATCAGGGAGGCCGACCCCTGGAGATCCTTCGGCTCGATAAGCATCAACGAGTGATACTGTACGCTGTATACGGGCTCGCCATTTATACCTGAGTCTCTCCACTCATGATGAAGTGAGGGTAGATCGCCGGTTTCGCTCGCGACAAGGGCATTCAAGGAACTAATTAGCTTCGACGTACAAACGACGAGAGAAAAAGAAATAAATAAAAAGTAATAAAGAAGAAAATAGTAAATTATATCCATGACGCACAAAACGCGGAGATGAGAGAACTTAAGCTCCAGTATCTTCCCGATGCACCGCGGCGAAATTTTCTAATGGATAAAATCACTCCGGTGTGGTAACTTGCCAAAGCGGACTTTTCATTAAGATTACCGTATAATCAGCAGCTTGGCTATTGTCCAAATGCGGACTTGGATAAGAAGAGTCGGAGGGTAGTTAGTACCTATATAGAGGAGTTCTGCCGGGTGGTGGCGGTCCTCAGTCTCCGCTAACCTTTTCTCTTTGTTCGGGTGACTGTGGGATCGGGGCGGAGGGAGCGAGGAGCCGAAGGAGAGCGAGGGAGTAAAGGAGTTCGCAAGCGGTGAGCCAGCCTCGGCTACATCAGTAATTCGGAAAAGCTAATTAAAACTTGACTCGTAGGTAGCTGAGAAGACCTTACTCCCCTTTCCGTTTCTCCGACCGCGCCAGTACCGTCACCACTGTTTCCAGCTGCTGGTACCAGTGACTGCGGCCCGTCTCGAGGCCCGAGGGGTTAAGTGGAGTGAAAACCAGCCCCAAAGAGCAGACGTCTACCCTCTAGCTGTGTCTCTTATATAACGCACACCCATCGGTCTTTCCATCGCTACGAACGCCGCTCCCGAAGACCACTGTTCACCGGGAACCAAAGCGTTCGCCCGCTACCGGTATTGTCTCGATGACCGCGAACAGTTTTCTTTCGAGTTTCGACCCTCATCGCCGTTGACGCTCCGTCTTCCAGCGGGTTCCAGAAAACGCGGCACTTGCCATGGACCCGAATTCAATCAGTTCACCCTCCTCCGATGACCGCCCTATCCGCACGTACTGCGTGAAACGCTATGGTCTCGCTTTTGCGAAAAAGAAATTATTTCCATCCAGTTGAAACGAAAAGTTGGCTACCTACTTCGATGGCACATTTGTCTCATAACGCGCACATCGGATAGATGGATGCGCGGAACGCAGCCCGGCAATAATGTGTCGATGACCGCAAACAGTTTTCTTTCGACTTTCGACCCTCATCGCCGTTGGCGCTCCGTCTTCCAGTGGGTTCCAGAAAACGCGGCACTTGCCGTCAACCGCCGTTCCCGCACGTACCGCGTGAAACGCTATGGTCTTAGTTTTGCGCAAAAGAATAAATTATTTCCATCCAGTCGAAACGAAAAGTTGGCCACCTACTTCGGCGTCACATTTGTCTCACAACGCGCACATCGGATAGATGGATGCGCGGAACGCAGCCCGGCAATAATGTGTCGATGACCGCAAACAGTTTTCTTTCGAGTTTCGACCCTCATCGCCATTGACCCTCCATCTCCCAGTGGGTTCCAGAAAACGCGGCACTTGCCGTCGACGCGAACCCAATCAGTTCACCCCTCCTCCGATGACCACCCTACCCGCCGTACCGCGTGAAACGTTATG
>JAPYZC010005896.1:0-10185 GCA_030522665.1 Ichneumoninae sp. A BG-2022a | reverse complement strand
ATTCGTACGAATCGTCATTCGTACGAATCGTCATTCGTACGAATCGTCATTCGTACGAATCGTCATTCGTACGAATCGTCATTCGTACGAATCGTCATTTATCCGAAATGTCAGTCATGAAATTATTATTCGGAAAAATTACGATTAGGAGAAATAACGTTTCCATAAATGACGTTTCGGAGAAATAACGTTTGGCCATTTACTATTTCGGAAGAGTGACATTCGTTGAAAGGACGATTCGGATTAATGAAGATTCGGAAAAATGAAAATTCGTACATTTGACGATTCGGAAAACTGAAGATTCGGAAATTTGACGATTCGGAAAAATGAAGATTCAGAAATTTGACGATCCAGAAGTTCGACGATTCGGCTATAGTGCGTTAGGACCAGTGACTTTCAGCCATACGACAATTCGTCCGATTGAAGTTTCAGCGAAATTACGTGGCTCCACCAGCGTTTTGGCCTCTCCGGGTGCAACAATGGCTGGCTACTTGCCGCTTATCTTCGACGGAGGATCTCCGCGTCTCCGGATCACCCCGGGCGTCCCGTTCGTCTCCTGTCCGCCCGACCGGACTCCAAACCCCGTCCCACCGTTCGATATCCACCGGTCCCCGGACATCCCTCCCAGTGGAACGGGAACGAAGATGTAGATTTCGGGAGGATCTCCGTCCGTCAGTCGATTCCGCTTGTTCACCTCGAATCGGTATCTTCGATGTGTCGGGACGTTGGCTGCTACCGGCGGCGTTTCCGACCGTGGTTCGACCAGGCGGGGGGTGCTGTAAGTCGTGTCAAAGACCCGTCGGTGAGTCGATTACGTCCCGGCGTCTGCGGAGGGAGCGTTTCTTCCGGTTCGAGAGAGAGCTCCGCACCCGCCGAAGGCGCCCGCGTTACCCAGCGACAGATTCGCCACGGGTGACGGATGCGATCCGTGGGCTTTTTGGCAAGAGGAAGCTGATTCCGCCCGATGGCGAAGAGCGAGTGGAGAGGAGATTGAGAAAATAAACGACTGGGGCCGAGGGGGGGGGGAGGGGGTCGGGGTGAAGATAGAAACCGACGTCAGATACACTGGCACGATTGCGCTCCCGTTCCACCCGACAAATTATTAATCCCCCGAAGAGGATCTCTTCTGCCCCCTCCGCCCCTCGCCCCCTCGGGACCATCGCGCCTCTTAATTCGAGCGAAGAGAGATATTGCGCCTCGGCGTTGACAAAAGGAACGCGCCGACGACGAGCATTTCTCTCTTTGCTTTCGGTTCATGCCGTGACGGTCCGGTACTCGTATACATGCCGAGGCACACGCCCGCCTCGTCTCTCCCCGTCCCGCGTTGTCCCTCTGCCAAGACACGACGAACGAGGAGGCAGGGGAGAGCGGGGCAAAATGGGACGGTGGGGCAAAATGGGACAGTGAGGGCAAAACTCAATTTTCCAATGATTTTTGGCTGGCTCATTTAGTCCCAACGATACATCCGGATTTTCAACACCGTTTCGCCCCACGGACCACCATCGCCACACCCAGAAAAATAATTTGTCTGACGGCCACCGTTTATTTGGTTTAAATAAAATATTTATTTTATTTAAATAAATATTTATTTTAGTAGTAGTAGTAAACGTATTTATTGACAATAATTACAAAGTATGGATGCTGGTACATTTTGACGATTAACACTGTAAAAAAAATTTGTTTGAAAATTAATGAACGGTATTGGAAGCTTTTTTACATAAACTGTTTCTGAAATTTCAAACACATGTGTGTTGCAATTTAACAGTAAAATTTGTATGTTTAATGGAAATTTTTGTCAATTCCAGGCAAAAGATTTCTAATTTAAAAATCTCGTATCTTTATTTTACAAAAAAGTATATTAATGTTCAATTAGTGTAAGTAATGTAAGCAAATTTCAATTTCCAGTTCATTAAATTTACAATTTATTTTTACAGTGTACATATATGCTGCCAATTGGCCATCGACCGAAGTCCTTCTGCCACGGTTTTTCATCGTTTTGCGATAAAAATGCTTTATTATTATTTTAGGTATTAGTACTTAAAATTAAAAATATCAGTTTATTTCTTCGTTGTTTATTGTTTCGAGTTGCTGGTACGTTGTCCGTATTGCATGATTGAATGAATGTATTGTGTTTGGTATGGGTTGCAAGCATAATGGTTTGATATTTTCCATTTGGGTTGCGGCGAATCGTTTGGTTAGTTCTCTGGTTCTCATTCTTACAGGTACAATTCCCGTAATTTCATACAGGAGAGTATTGCGAGGTTTGTGTAGTGGATTATCAGGATGACGGATACGTGTCAGACGACGTATGGCACATGTTTCCGCTGTTTTCATTTCCTTGACTGCTATTTATTTTAATTAAGTAAATACTTACTTAAATGAGATAAACATTTATATAAATCAAATAAATATTTTACTTAAACCAAGTAAAGGGCGGCCGTCAAATAAATGATTTTTCTGGGTGCACCAATCAAAAGTTATTGGAAAATTGCGTTTTGTCTCATTATCCCGTTTTGCCCCGTTGTGCCATTTTGCCCCGCTCTCCACTGAGCATTGAAGGCGATGGCCACGACCCATTGCTCTCGAGAGCCGTAACTTCACTGCGAATAATCCACAGCGGCTTCTTCTAATCTTCTAATCACCCGAATGGAGAGCGGTATGTACGACAGATCTATCGCACGGATGGCTTGACTGGCTGGCTTGACTGGCCTCTTCTCGCGTCTCCTTCGGGCCCTCCTTCGCTCTAAATAATCCAGACGCACCGAGAGCTCCGAGCGTCGGATCGCGGGGCCGAGGGACGGGAACACTTCGGATAATGCATCTGACCGTGCGATATCCCAGGGTGTATACATGAACTCCGGGAACATCCGTCTTTTCGGACTAATCGCTAGAAACGCTTCCCCTCCCGCCTCGCGAGCCGCGATAAGCCCGAAATTTATCGAACGACCTTCCGAGATTGTTCACTCTGTAATAGATACGGATAACGCTCGCAACGTCCGTCCATGCGCGCTGCGAACGCCACACTGTTATCTTCGTGTGTACATTTGTGTATCGTAAAATACGTCTTATGTGTGCCTCGGTGATTAAAGATTAAGTGGAGGCCTTGGCCACAAATCAGCGGACGGACGGCCCGGAATATCTTCCGAAGCTGACAATGACCGATATAACCGCGGTCTGTGTACGCTCCGCTGCGCATTTTCATTCCCCATCTCGATGCACTTCGAACGATCGTTCGACGGGCAATCGCGAATAAATGTTGTACATTAAACATTTACGGAGCATAGAAGGAATTAAAGATTTGTACACTTGGGGAGGTTGGAGCGCTTCGCAATTGTCAAATGAGTGGTGTATTTTTAGAGTCGTTTATGCTAATTTTATACGCTTCTGATGATTATAGTGGATGGTTAATTTGCATTAGGGCTGATGTCCTCAACCTAGAAAAATATTAATTGCAATGGATTTAGAAAAATATTGGCTGGTTTGTGCGGATTTTCGGAAAGGTGAATATTTGTTCAGTTTTTTCAAATAGTAATTTTTTGCTCGATTCTGATGTATTGCGGCTCATTTTCTTCCTTCTACGATGCTCTACGCATTCGCCATCTAAATATAACCGTGGTTTTTTTGTGTTAAAATGTACAATTTCTTATTTTTTAAAAATAATATAAAAAATATGGAACTCTTCTCACAATATCTTGTATATTCGTGATTCGGGATTCTTCGTTCCATAATCAGAACATCCTTACGACCTCCCAATCGCCGTTCTCCAAATTCTCCAAATATGTTTTTATTACACACAACAATTCCCGAAAGAATCTTCGCCCCAAAAAAAAAAACAAATACAAAAATATGCAAAAACAGCCATAAAAAAAGTGTCGCGAGACCTCGCGGCGAGAAACGTTCGTTAAGTGTACAAACCTTTCTTTCAAGTTCGAAAAGGTGAATATTTGTTTAGTTTTTTCAAATAGTAATTTTTTGTGTTAAAGTGTACAATTTCTAATTTTTTTTTTAAATAATATAAAAAAATATAGAACTCCTCTCACAATATCTTATATATTCGCGATTCTGGATTATTCGTTCCATAATCAGAACACCGTTACGACCTCCCAATCGCCGTTCTCCAAATTCTCCAAATACGTTTTCATTACAAACAACAATTCCCGAAAGAATCTCCACCTAAAAAAAAAAAAACAAATATAAAAATATGCCAAAACACCCATAAAAAAAGTGTCGCGAGTCTTGGTGGCGAGAACCGTTCGTTAAGTGTACAAACCTTTCCTTGATGTTTATTTTTTTACACAGCGTTCAACACCCACAGTCGCTATCTTTCCCGTCACGAAGCATTCGAAAGCGTCGGGCCGGCAAGTCCTCGCACTTCCGCGGGCACGTGAGCGCCCACATGCGCGACACAGTCGCGTAGCGGGTTCTCGGGTTAAACGCGACAAGAGATTTTAATATCGGGCGCTAATGCTCCCGATACGATAATCTCGGGGTGGCCGGGGTGGTCCGTACTTAACGGCGACTTAACGCTAATCCGGGCCGGCCAGTAGTGGCTGCGGTGACGGTGGCCGGGAGTTCCCGACCGGGGGAAAGCAGTGCATACGTTTCTGCACGACCCCCCCCCCCCCCCGCCCGCCCCTCCGCGGCTTCTCCTCCCAGGCACGGAAACACGCGGTTGCTTGCATGCATGCCGCACGTTATGCGGTTTATACGTGCCAACAGCGACAACGAGATTGAACGAGAGAGGGCGAGAGAGATCCAGCGATCAGCCAGTTGCAGGGAGGGAAGGAAGACGGAGAATCGCTACACGGTAGATATGCACGACCAGATAGTGGAGCTAATATCTGTATGCACACAAACCCGCACAGTATTATATTGTGCCGTACATGTGTGTACAACTTTACCAACACCGACGGTACTTACCTTCCCTTCGCTTCATATACGGTCAGTAATCCGCACTGCATTGCACTCGGCGGAGAGCTCTATATGCACGCGCCTATACAGTTATAGTATCACTTAGGGAGTAGGGGGGGGAATGGTGGAGGTCCGGGGGGGGGGGGGGGGGTAGCGATGAGCCGGGGTGCAGAGAGGGCGGTCTGGATAGATAGAAACATAGACACGGATAGTCCGGACGGAGTGAGACGGATAGGGAGAACGAGGGAGAACGAGCCGGAGTTGGGAGTGCCGGACTATGTGCGATGGGCTCTGGGCCGGGGGGCGAGTACGTGTAGTTACACACGAGCCGGCCGCTATTACGAGGAATAAGTGGATGCCGCGGCTTGCCTGCCTACCTCCCCAGCCGTGTGTGCACTCGCCGGTACCAACCCCCCCTCCCCCTCCCTCCGGAGTGTGTTGGGATTGCCTCGAATGTCCGTGCATTCGCCGCTGCTTCTGCCGGCAACGACGGACCCGCCGGGGCCAGCGAGTTGGCCATTTCGAGTTTAGTGGCCGGAGTTGGTGGATGCTGCTGGAGCTCCGGATCTCGTCGTCCCACCTCCACCCCCTCCGCACACCGTCACACTCCGCGACCACCGTCAGAATCTGTATGCTCTACGGACAACCCCCCACCCCCCTTCCGCCCCCTCCCCGCCCCCTGGGTCACTTCCTCCCTCGTTCTTGTTGTTTCTACACAACTGTGTGTTTCCACCCGGGTACTGCACACCCGGGACCGGCAATCGCCGGGGCAACGATGCTGGCGTTGCTCGTTGCTCCTGGCTCCCGAGCTCGTAACCGCCGGACGATCCGACGGTCAGCCGGTCAGCCAACTTTGCTGTGTCGGTACTCTCTTCCTCCCCCGGACGCTTTCTGGTACGCTGTACGCTCCGCTGGCACTGCTGGCTCGACGCTAATAAACGCCGGCTTCGCGGCTGTTCTATCTCGCCCTACCGGTGCACTCCGACGGCTAGGACTATCTGGCTTGTTCAACCCCCCCGCCCCTTTTGGGCCCACCTCGTGGCGGGCTCGTGCTCGAGACGGAGTTCTCTTCTATGCATTGTGACTCGGGTACCGGCGGGAACTATGTCGCCGGCTACCACCGAGACCCTCTATATGCCCGCCGCGTTTGCGGAGCGGAGGAGCTTGTAATCTCTGGCTTTCTGGGTATTCGACGCGAAACACGGAGGGCCGTGTCTAGCGAGTAGGGCGGAGAGGGTGATGATGGTATCAGGCGCGGTAGGGTGAGAGAAGGGTCTGGTAAAAATTAGCGATCGTCTAAGAAAAGATTACCATAGAACAGCGTGCCGGGGCGTCACCTATAGCTGCACCCAGAAAAAAAAATTATTTGACGGGCACCGTTTATTAAGATTAAGTAAAGTATTTATTTGATTTAAATAGGTATTTATTTTAATTAAATAAATAGTTACTTAAATGAAATAGATATTTATTTAAATGAAAGAAATATTTCACTTAATCTTGATAGACGGTGGTCGTCAAATTATTTTTCTGGGTGTATGGCGGAGAGTCTCAGATTGTCCAAGAATTTTTACTGTAGTGTCTAAGAAAGATTCTTACACTGATAAAAAAATTGCGTTGAAACAAGTAAGGTTCGGGCTGGGACGTTCGACTAAGTATGTTGTTGGTACAGCTAAAAAATGTGTTAGCTGAATTTGTTGGGTGATTTCACCAAAATATTTTTGATTGATTACAATATTTAGTTCGACCAACTAAATATTTATTTGAACGTCCGTGCCCGAATCTTAGTTGATTCAACTATACTTTTTTATCAGTGTGTCAATTCGGTATTTCCTACCATAAGTGGCGACCTAGAGCCCGGCTACTATGTTCTATAGCTAATATCTCTCAAGCGATGTAGTCATTTTTACTGGATCCTTATCTCAGTGTTTAAGCTATTTTCTCTGAGTAGACCTTTTTGTCTTTCCGCACGGTTAAAAAAAGTTTGGACATTTGACAAATGTTTCTTGACGAAGGTCAATATTTTTGTTTTAAATTATTTAAATAATTTTTTAAATAATTCGAAAAATAAAAAACACGTTTCCTTAAAATGATAAATGTAAAATTAATGAGAAAAAACATTATGGTCCTTCGTGGGGGGAAATGTTTGTTAAATGTGGGAATCTTTTGTCCCAATTGACACAAGATGTTTGATCTCAATCGCAGCGCCGCTGTTTTTGCCAAACAAATATTTTTCCATTTATGTCCAGCCTCACTTCAAAGTATGTTAGAGCAATCCTATGTCCTGTCGTTCAAATTCATTGGCCCCATCCATCCGAAAGGCAACTTACCCAGCCCACATGCGAGACACGTTCGTGCGTTCTTCACAGCGGTTCTTAGTTCCGCCAGTGGCCGCCGGGCGTCGCATTCGTTCGAGAGTTTCTCGCAAGCGATAGAGCGCAGTTCGGCTATATAAGCTCCGGCGTAGAGTGCCAAAGCATACTTACCTGGCGCAGAGGCTACCGTGATCAACAAGGCGGTTCCTCCAGGGCGAGGCTCTTCCATTGCACTATCGGTCGAGCTGACCCTTGCGAATATCCCTAATGTGGATATCTCGGGCGTATAATTTTTGTTAGTCGGGACTGCGTTCGCGCTATCCCGGATAAAAGTAATAAAACATAATACTAGCTTAATATATGGGGATGGAATTGGACTAAAAGGGTCCAAGCCCCAAACCCAGGCAAGCAATAACTAGGTTACGATTTATCGTAACACGTATAGTTACAATACGGATGATTGGAGTAAAAGGGTCAAGCTATAACTCGGTTACGATTTAGGGATGTTCCGTAATGAAAGGGTCAAGCAAATCTAGGCAAGCAGTAACTAAGGTACAATTTAGGTATGGAACAGAATAAAAGGGCCAAGTTAACCTAGGCAAGAAATAACTAGGTTACGATTTAGGAATGTAATGAAATAAAAGAACCAAGCAAATCTAGGCAAGCAGTAATTAGGTTACGATTTAGGTATGGAATGTAATAAAAGGGTCAAGCTAACCTAGGCAAGAAATAACTGGGTTACGATTTATGGATGTTCCGTAATAAAAGGGTCAAGCAAAAGTAGCCAAGCAATAACTAGGTTACAATTTAGGAATTAAATGGAATAAAACGGTCAAGCAAACCTCGACCAGCAATAACTAGGTTACGATTTAGGTATGAAATGGCATAAAAGGGTCAAGCAAACCTAGACAAGCAATAACTAGATTACGATTTAGGTATGAAATGGCATAAAAGGACCAAGCAAACCTAGGCAAGAAATAACTATGTTACAATTCAGGGATGGAATAAAATGAAAGGATCAAGCAATCCGGCCCACTTTTCCAACGTGGTACCTTCGATTGAGCCCGGTTTGTCCCATCACTCGATAAGCAGCTAATACCGCGTGTTTTCGGCTGTCAGAAACTGGTACCCTCGCTCCCTATGATCCTACACAG
Source organism: Ichneumoninae sp. A BG-2022a (assembly GCA_030522665.1). Classification (NCBI taxonomy): domain Eukaryota; kingdom Metazoa; phylum Arthropoda; class Insecta; order Hymenoptera; family Ichneumonidae; species Ichneumoninae sp. A BG-2022a. The sequence goes on along the minus strand of JAPYZC010005896.1, from coordinate 1,808 downwards.
TTCTCATGTGAAGGTTGCCCAAAAGTCTCACTTACCGAACCGTTGCCTCGGCCCCTCAAAAATTCCAATTCCTTCTCTCTTCCGGTAGAGCAGAAAAACGACAACGAATACCACCCAGATAAAGAAACAGGCCTCGAATCGAATGCAAGAAGCTCTTTGAAAAAGGTCCCAAAGATCGAGCCGAGAGATTAATGGATAGCCCTAGGGGGAAAAAAATAAAGGAAAGCCTTCGAGACCATTGGGCTGCGTAAACTCGAGCACGCGATCGTGGCGAGCCTCGAGCCCTTGCTCGGCTCGGTTCGTCCGTGGTCTCGCGTGTACGAAGGAACGACCCGAGTATTGACGGAAGAGCCGACGATTTCGTGCGACTAATTTCACCGAGGGCGAGGTCGGGGCCCCGGAGCGCCGATGATTTAGGGTAGAGTAGTTCTCGGCCGTTGCGGTCGGCGCGAGGGAACAGGAAAGAGCAACATACCCGATATGAGAGAGGGACACGGCACGAAGGATAGGGAAACAGGTACGCGAGGGACTCACACCCCGCTCCTCGTTATTTACGGGATTCCACTCTCGTGCTCGCCGAAACCCAAACCGAGAAGGACGCAGCGATTTCTGGAGAGGGGCCCTCGGGGTCTCGTTCGAATTAATATTCCCCGACGTACATACTGCCTTCCTAGGCCATATAGGGTCGGCAGGAGCGAGCGAACAGCAGGAGCCTTCTGGCTTGCGTCACTCTGCTCCTTCCTGCCCGAAGGACTCGACCGGCCATCAGGCTAACGTACCCTCTGCGAAACGCGCAGTCCCTCCAGGCTCCTCAAGGTCCCCGCGTCTCTCGAACGCGCCACGTGCTCTTCGGCTTTCACATTCCTTCCACTAGCCTTTATCTCCCGGTAAAGCGTCTTTCTTTTTCCCCACACAGGAGTAAAACAAACCCAGCAAGAGAGTGTTTCGGGGCCTAGTCATGGGCCATTGCTCAGGGGAGAATTGTAGCGATTATTGTTATTTTCCTCTTGGTTTCTCTATATTTTATATTCGTCATATTTTGAATATCACATTATATTATAGTAGTAATAGTAGTGGATTTACTGACAATATTCCAGACGGAATAATTTTTTATACATAGCATTCCATAGTGTAAGTTGTCTTAAGAACATAAATGTATTGTCAATTGGCCATCGACCTAAGCATCCTTCAGCCATATTATATTATATTATATTATTGGTATTATAAGCTTCCCATTATTACAAACGTCCCAGCGTCACGAAGAACGGTCGGATCTCGACGCGAAGAATCCCTACACTGGCGAACGATATGGACTTGCCGATCATCGACATGCCGATCGGGCAGGTTAAGACAGCCGCAAGTGATCGCATCCTCCGCTACCAGTGAAAACCTTAGCCGGAAATGGAGAGCATTTAATGGAAAGCTATTGAGAAGTGATTATTAATTATTGAAAAGTTACTCTATTAAAAACCTATTGTTATATTTTATACACATATCCTATACGTGCACACTATATTGTATAAAGGGGCATGTCCCCGTAAAATAAATAAATAAATAATTATTTTTGTTATTTTCATTTTGTTATAATCCTTTTCGGTCTTTTCGGTTTTTTTTCTGTATTTCATATTTTTTTCTGGTGTATGTGCCCAGAGGACCTCCGGTCCTACCGTACGAATAAATCACTATCACCTTACCTCACGAAGACGCCCAAGAACAACCATAGTCGCCCGGCCCCAATGTCCCATTGACAAAAAAAAAAAAAAAAAAAAAACAAACACCGCTCCAATCCGCATTCCCCCCCACAAAAA
>JAPYZC010005891.1:0-11233 GCA_030522665.1 Ichneumoninae sp. A BG-2022a | reverse complement strand
TTTTTCAGATTTTTACACCATCAAGAAGTACTTGCAATTTTCTCTTATTGTTGTCGAACTTATGCGAAGTCAGCGCGCAGCGAGATTCCCTCCTTAAGGGTGGTTTGAAATATTGCTATTCATCAGAGCTGGGCACAGTACCAAAAAATACTGCAAGTACTTGGTCCTTAAATTACCTCCAAATACTTCAAGTACTTTGTGTACTTGTGTGCTTCAAGTACTGCCCAGCTGTGCTGTTCACAAATAAACCTGAAACACAAAGTAATAAAATAGTTTTCGAACCGAAATAAAATAAAAATGCGCAGCTTGTTTCGAGTCACGAGGGTAAGACAAGATCCTACGTACTTTTGTTGAAAAAAACAAACTGTTAATATTAACGTTCAGCTCGAAGGGTTTATCGATCTTTTGCATTCACGTATTCTCGCAGGCTCACAATGGCGGCGCAAGAACTGGTGCAAGCAGCTCGGGGTCGTCTTATCGGGCGTATATGGAGAGGAAAGCCCGAAAATCCGGATGAAAACGACGAGAAATATCTGCCAATGGCCTCGGTCGACGACATAAGCGTAATGGTTGTACCGCTTTATCCTTACTTGTGCGAGCACCGACAGTGGCTGAAGAGTACACAGCAAGAGCGCAGATATTCCACGGATGCAGCGACGGTGTCCGTCAACGATGCAGCTTCTTAATACAGTGCAACTAACAATTGTTTTTTTAAACTCTAATCGCAAGCGAATACAAAGTGAGCAAAAAAAAACATCAATCAAATCAGAGACAAAAAAACTTCGAGCAAATGCAGAATTGTGCTCATTTTTCGACACACACTTGGTCGAAAAAGAAAAGTTGGTGTGACATTACTGCCGGCACTGCTTGCTACCCCGTTAATTCGACTCTGCGTAACGTCGATTTATCGCATTTTTCTTTTGTTTATTTCTTACCAACGCGTCTCGACAGCTAATATATTTTATCCATGAAACTTAGTGCGTAAAAAGTAAAGTACATTCCAACAGGCTTAGGCCGAATTTTATTCTGTTCCCGATGCGCTTATGATGATACCAGGTCGAATGTTTTTATTTAAATGACAGACACGTATTTAAAGAAAAAAGAAAACATATGTATAGTTGTAAATTTTAATCTAAAGCGTGTAAATACGCCTCAAGCTTGAGAGAAAAAAGAAATTAAAAATAAAACATGTCGTAAGCATTCTGTTCCTAAAGAATGTACTTTTATCATAGAACAAAAAAAATCTTGGAATAAATATTGTAAATATGGAAGATGGATACGAACTCGATGCATATTATTTTTGACAGTACAATGCGATAAGATGCTATATAATGTCATGTATTCCGATCGTCTTGATAGTAAAGACAATTATTATTATTATTATTATTATTAATATTATTATTATGATAAACCAATAGACTAAATAAAAGCGTCATTGATCAAGTAACGATATATTCATTTAATGAAACTACATCCTTTCGAATCCTTCTTCGATTTGTAATTAACTTCGTCGGGAGAATTTTCTTTTTCTTGTTTTTCATCTATGCTAATGATTATTACCTCGCGATAATGGTGATGTTTTAGGAGTACTGTGCAACGGCACGGCGTCAATGTCCTCTGGGCAAATACATTTGCTGGTCATCCCTGAGTAACTGGTTCCTGATTGCCCCGATTGATCTGTCGATCGATCGCTGTAACCGGTGAGTCGAGCAGACGGGCTTAGATAGTTTGCATTGCTATAGAGGGGAGATCTTCGGGGCAGTGGAATTCTCGACACTGTGGGGTCAGCGATATAGAGAAGGTCGCATTATTTCCGACTGAGCGGCTCAAAGAAGTTGATGGGCAAGTATAACAAAAAATTGATTATCACGATTCGGACCCGGTTCTATCGTCTTTTTTCGTCTCATTTAAAAAATGTTTTTAGGCAGATTTCTACGTCAAAAAAATGTACTTAAAAGAAATAAACAATCACCCGCGTCCGGTGTGGAATAAATGGAAGTTTCAAAGCTCGAGTTCCCCGAGCTATTCGTCGATGGAGTCTTGTCACCGAGACGCTGTTCCCATACTTCTTTCAATTTTCTCAGTAACACTGTAAACAAGCAATTCATTTTAATACCCAGGGTGATCATTATTTGTTATGCTTCATACGATTTATTACGACAAAAGTTTCTTAATCTAATTCGCGAGCAGCATTACAACGTTATCATAATTTAAAACTTCATCCAATACCTCATCCAATACATCATCCAATACATCATCCAATCCATCATCCAATACATCATCCAATATTTCATCCAATATTTCATCCAATATTTCATCCAATATTTCATCCAATATTTCATCCAATACTTCAGCAAACATCAAATACTTCATCCAATAATTCAGCAAATCCTTCATCAAATACTTCATCAAATACTTCATCCAATAATTCAGCAAATCCTTCATCAAATACTTCATACAATACTTCGCCCAATACTTCACGCAATACTTCGCCCAATACTTCACGCAATACTTAATTCAATACTTCGCCCAATACTTCATTCAATACCTCATTCAATACTTCATTCAATACTTCATTCAATACTTCATTCAATACCTCATTCAATACTTCATTCAATACTTCATTCAATACTTCATTCAATACTTCATTCAATACTTCATTCAATACTTCATTCAATACTTCATTCAATACTTCATTCAATACTCCATTCAATACTCCATTCAATACTTCATTCAATACTTCATTCAATACTTCATTCAATACTTCATTCAATACTTCATTCAATACTTCATTCGATACTTCATTCAATACTTCATTCAATACTTCATTCAATGTGATTTCGATAATTTCATAGGAAATTTTTGTTTCAATAATATCGTCCACTTCGATTTTTTTGTTTCTAAATTTTGAAAGGGTGCACTACCTGATCGTATCCGATTTGCAGTTTCCGATAGCGATCCATCGATTTCTTGATGTTGCTGCATAGCGCGATGCGCTAGAGGACTCAAAGTTGGAATTTTCGATGGCTTTTGTTTGATCGTTCGTTGCTTGATGTTATTTCTTGCGTGTGGTGAGACGCTGTTTCCACGACGCGCATCGAAGTACTCTGAGCACGATCTATCCGGAAGATCGTAACGTTTAGAAAGATCACGATAAATTATAACGCAAGGTACTGAAATCGTAAAGGGGTCACAAAATACCGTCACGCAATTTCTATTCGGATGTTTGAATTTACTTAGTCATCACAAAGAATGTATTCGAAATTTTGAGACGATAGTGTCGGTAAATTTAGTCCCCCCCCCCCCCATTTAGAACGTTGACCCACGATACAATCGGTAGTCATCTTTGTCGATACTTCATCACGCTAAATAAAAATTCTGCAATAATTATACGAAAGGTTTGATTATATAATCGTTATCTTTCGATTTCAAGCATGGTATTTCAGTTATTGCATCAGTCAATTAATAGATTTTTTTTTTTTTTTTTAGGCAAACGTTTATTATTTAGCGGCTTCGTACATCACAGTTGCATAGTGTAGTAATTTGCGTTTCTCTGGAAAGGTCCAGCACCCGTGAACAAATTGCGTTACAGTTTTTGTTATCGACTGAGTTGGCTGCGGATTTTACGTCAACTTTCAAATAAGAGCCAACGACCCTAGTCAACACGTAACCACTTACGCAGTTCGATTTTCCTGACTGAGACTTCTAAATCGATGCTTCGAGTCCGTGCGAAGTTCCGACGCTGCGATATCGATGGTTTTCCCAATTTTTGCAGGATCGTGCGATATCGGCGAAAGATCCAGTTCGGGAAGTCTAAGCGGAAAATTGTCGAACACCCGCTCGATATTATTATTAGCCTGGATTTTCGTTTCCGGCACGTTGGGCCTTTGGCATTGTTTTTCAGTCTCGGGACTCGGACATTGAGGAGAAAAAATATTTTTTCCGCAATCCGTTACCGGCGATAGAACTTCGTCAGCGTAACAAACCGAACTCGTTTCGCGAGGGTCGACCAGTGTCGAATCCGGCGTCTCACGCATCGTCTGCCCCGTTGATTTTTGCTCGTCATTTATAACGTCCACAGTAGCCGCTTCCGGCGAGTTTGGTCCCGACAGTTTTGACGGGACGAGCGATTTTTTATTTATTTCACTCTGTTCAGCAGGCCTCGAAATGAAATTCTTGTCCATCGCGGAGTCGGCTTTTTTTTGTTCCTCGATCATCGGCTGGGCCGATAAGGAATTATTTGTTGGTACACACGAGCTATCCGCATCCCCGGGCTCCACGCTATCCCCCATCCACGGAGTTAGCATGTAAAAGTGTTTGCAATTTGTGCTGTCAACTTTTTGTCGCATGGATTCCTGTCACGTACATTTTTTTTTTTCACGGAAATTACTTCAATACTTAATTCGTTGCTTCTGCATACATTGCGCTCTGTGAAGCTATGTCGCCATTATTTCGTTGAAACGTCTACAACGGCCATCGTTAACTTGAATTAAAGTTTCATTGCAATTCTCATTCGAAAATAAACAGACATTTTCATGCAAACATAAAAGCAAAAAGTAAAAACAGAATTAAAAAAAAATCCAAGCAGAAAAGGTTAAATTAAAACAGAAACTTTTTTTATGCAAGAGTGAAACCAAAAATGAAAAACGGAACCTTTTTTTATGTAAACATAAAATCAAAGATGAAAGACGGAACTTTTTTTAGAGTAAACAGAAAACCAGAAATTAAAGACAGGGACTTTTTTATGTAAACATAAAACCAAAAATAAAAGACGGCCACTTTTTTATGTAAACATAAAACCAAAAATAAAAGACGGCCACTTTTTTTTATGTAAACGTAAAACCAAAAATAAAAGACGGCCACTTTTTTTTATGTAAACGTAAAACCAAAAATGAAAAAAAGTTAATTCCATCATAATCCCAAAACATTTGTTTTTCGTCGTACACACAGCCCTTTTTTCCCCCATCAAAACCCCATACAAAATTTAGCTATTGCATCTGCATTTCCATCAAGTAATGCATTACAGTACAGCTCGCAGCATTCACAGAGCGCGGTGTATTTAGGAGAAAAAATAACATTTTTTTAAAGTCCCTGCAGTAGTTATTGCAGAGGTAAGCCTTTCCATCAATGCGATGTGCATTGTTGAGAAAGTTCCGAGCAAACGAAGCCACCATGAACAGCGACCGAAACCTAAAAGTGACCTAAAAGCGACGGTTGTTATGCTCCAAAAACTGACCACATTAACGACCGGCGAAGCGACCGCTCTGGCGACATTCTTTTGCCGCATTTCGGCAGTGAAGTCGCTTCTTTGATTGTCGACCGAACAAACGACCGTAAAGGCAACCGTCCGTTTCCTAGACGGATGCTATTACGGTCGTTTAGTCGGTCGCTAATCAAAGAAACGACTTCATTGCCGAAACACCCTAGCAAGTTGATGGACTGCAAACGAACCGAAAAACGGACACGTCCGTTGGCGAACAAAACGAACCGTAAACACGACAAAACGGACTGTACATTTTTTGTTGGCATTTGGTCTTTTTTCTGTTGCGGAAACCGAAAACGGTCCGAACGGTTTTTTTCGAAAAATTTGCTTTCGTCCGTTTTCGGTTCCGCAACCGAAAAAGGACTAAGATCGTATTTTTATTCTGTCCTTTCATTAAAAACAGAATTAAAAGCAAAGCAACAAAAAAATTAAAAACTTAGCCAAAAATTGTAATAAAAAATGTTCGGTTTCAGCAATCGAAAAAGGACCAATCCAAACGTACGGTCCGTTTTACCGTTTTTGCGGTCCGATTTTTAGTTTTTTCCTTAAAAGCAGCCGTCCGTCAACTTGCTAGGGCATGGCAAAAAAATGTGTCTTCAGAGCGGTCGCTTCAGCGATCATTAGTGTGGTTAATTTTTGGAACATAACAACCGTCGCTTTTAGGGTCGCTTCTTCGGTCGTTCAGTATGCCAGGGCTACCCCGAAGGACAATGCGTTATCGTGACTACTTGTAGTTCCAGTATGTGCTGCTCGTTCGTCGTTTCCTCGACATTTTTTTCAACAGCCACACGATCAACGCCGTCGTCACCCGGTGCGATCGAGTCGATTAAATCTTTCAAAAAATGCCTCTCATTTTTTTCACTGGCCACTATCGTAATATCGGAAGAGACGCTGGACTCTCGTTGAACATCCGGATCTGCAAAAGAACGTTGAAAGTATTTTTTTTTTTTTCATCACGAAATTCTCTCGACATAATTAATTAATTCATAATTCCAAATAAATATCTCACGATCGTCATCTCCTGCAGACATATTTTCAAGATCCGAGCAAGTAGGAGGTTTCTCGACCGAATCCACCTTTTCTTCATTTTCACCGTCCGAAACAATTCTCGACTCTTCCGAGATTACTTTTTCGCCGTTTCGTTCGGCGGTCTCGGCATTTCGCCCGAATATCTCAAACGTCTCGAGGCTGGAAACATTTTTTGACGTCACAAACACACAGCGAAATCCTCGTTTACCTCCCCCGTCGGATCCGCTCGGTCCGAAGCAATTATTAGTATTTTTTATTTATTTCTTCGGTGTTCGAAACTATTTTCATCCAAATGAAATGTTTAATTAACTCATTAATAATTTCACTGATTGCTATGTTTCACCCGACGCAGTCGAGTTTCTCACGGTATTAATTGGACATGAATTGATTGGCTCTTTTTATTTTAATCATAATATTTGCAATGTATATAGTATCGTAGACGGTTCAAAAACCCACGCTTCATTGCAAATTACGAATTCACACTGATCATTTTTTACGAATACGAAAATTCATACTTCATTATAAATTTCGAATTCGCATGGTTAATTTTTTGCGAATACGAAAAATCACACTCCGTTATAAATTACGAAATCACACCGTTAATTTTTTGCAAATACGAAAATCCATACTTCATTATAAATACGAATCGAAACCGTTAATTTTTTGCGAAAACGAAAATCCTCACTTCATTGTAAATTACGAATACACACTGTAAATTTTTTGCGAATATACGAAAATCCACACTTCATTGTAAATTATGAATTCACACTGTTTATTTTTTTTTGCGAATACGAAAATCCACACTTCATTGTAAATTACGAATTCGCACCGTTAATTTTTTGCGAATATGAAAATCCATACTTCATTATAAACACGAATTCACACTGTTAATTTTTTACGATTACGAAAATCCACATTTCATTATAAATTACGAAATCACACCGTTCATTTTTTGCGAATACACACATTTTTTATGAATTCACACTGTTTATTTTTTTTGCGAATACGAAAATCCACACTTCATTGTAAATTACGAATTCGCACCGTTAATTTTTTGCGAATACGAAAATCCATACTGCATTATAAATATTAATTGACACCATTAATTTTTTACGAATCCGAAAATCCACACTTCATTATAAATACGAATTGACACTGTTAATTTTTTTTTCCGTACGACTTACAAGACGACGTAACCCGCGTACAGTACCGCGGTGTATCCGATTGTCTTAAGTAGATAGTATGTTCCTTGTGGGCCGAGAAACGAGTGAACATTACTCAATCCTCGGTATATCAAGGAATATAATTTTTCGTCCCATGTTTCGACGCGATCGCCCCAGATGACGGTTTTCCATCCTTCCTTCACCAATTTACCGAGGGTCGTTAGGCCCGGCAGAAAGATCATGACCTTCGTCGAATCGTAATAAACGCTCGTAAAATGGGCTGATACGAGTGATAAATCGAACGAGGACCGTTTTGGTCCGTTTACATCTTGGTTAGTAAGACGATACGTCAAACTATGCGGCGGTAGTTTTTGACAGAAAACACTCGCATATCAATAAAAGCAAAGGGAGGCACGAGCGACGACGGAAGACGTTCGCGCGCAGCTTGCCGTGACCTTCGGCAACCCCCTCGTTCATACCTCTCGGGCCCTCGCGCAGTTAAAAAGTTTTATCCCAACTTTCGCTACTCCCAAACGTTCCGAATTCGCGGACGATTGATTTGCGGCTCCAAACTTTTCGAGGAAAATAAGATTTAAAAAAACAAAGAGAAAGAAAAGGAATTAAAAACGATGGAATGTAACGAAACGAGAGAAATGAACGAGGAGCGCAAACATTTAGATCGATGGGCACCATTTGCTGGCGTTCACGATGTTGTCTCTACGGAAAAAAAAAGAAAAATTTTACCAGATTTCTATGTAGACAAATGTTAACTTTGAACCACGTTGGGGAGAACGAGGCAAAACGGACTCGTTTACTAGGTTTGGGGTGAGACTTTTTTTATCACCTGATAAGAATTCGTTGAAATTGTCCGTTTCAAGCCGCCTCGCCTATTCATTTTATTTTCTTTCGTTTTTGCTTTCTTACAGCGAGTAAACTTTGCGATGGGGAAAAACAATGGATAAATCGGGTTTGCGATGATGGATGGGGTTGGATGCGCACGAGTGTGCGCACGTGCGTGCGTTACAGGCTCGAAACATTTCCAAACTACATAAACGTCGGGTATTCGGTGGATATTTCGAGTGCTGTTAAAGAAAATAAAAATGATATTATACATTATCTTAACGACCTTTCTTTTTAAAAAGGAAGCTGTGCGAGCGACTGAAAAACATGAATGAATAAGGTAAAAGTGGTGAATATTGCCCACCTCGATTAACACGTAAATCAATGATATATGGACCGGGCCATATTCCTCACTTTTACCCTAAATTGATTTTTTTTTTCGACGTCGCTAAAATAACGGTATTTCTTGCGGGCAACACGGATGAAAAATCGCCTATTGCGTGCTTTGCGATACACAAATTGGCAACATTGTGATTGATTTAAACGCATATGCAAGTGTGTTCTTTTTCTAGTGTTTTCTGTTATTAAGTGTGTTGTATGCCTAGCGTGTACCTGTACACTAAGTGAATTGTTCGGCCTTAAACGCGTTGAAACAACACACATAACGTGTATGTTATGCGCAGCATGTGCGTTCTGGAGCAAAACACGCAAAGAGTGTGAAAGAGTTTAAAAATATTTTCAATACTTCAACAAAATATTTTCAATATTTCAAAAAAATATTTTCGAAACGTTTCAGAAATATTACCGTGCTATGTGAGTAATGAAACTGTACTGCTGCGCATGGGAGCAGGGTTAATAACGATCGTTGGTCAATAACGCTCTAAAAACAAGCTTGTTGTCAAGTGTGTTGAGACAACTCACATATTACATGTGTTGCGCCAATCAAATGCATTAATCATAAAATCCGTGTAGGTTGACTTGTAGTGTAGTTGCACAGAGAATACAGGAAAGATGCAGTGCAAGCGTGTTGTTTCAACACGTAAGTCAACCTACACGTATTTTATGATTAATGCATTTGGTTGGCGCAACACATGTAATATGTGAGTTGTCTCAACACACTTGACAACAAGCTTGTTTTTAGAGAGTGTTATTGACCAACGTTCGTTATTAACCTTGCTCCGATGCGCAGCAGTACAGTTTCATTACTCACATAGCACGGTAATATTTCTGTAACGTTTCAAAAAAATTTTTTGGAAATATTGAAAATATTTTGTTGAAGTATTGAAAATATTTTTTAACTCTTTCAGAAATATTTCAGATGTATGAAAGATTAAAAATATTTCTGAAATGTTTTCAAAGGATTTCGTGCGATATGGGGCAGACGGTAATAGGATTAATTGCTTCCTCTGGAATCCTTATTGCCCGAGGGAATAATGGTCATTGGCGAATATGACGCAAGAAATATCGTTATTTTAAGAAAGTTGGAAAAGGAAGTATCGTATGCTACACGAGAGGCAGCGGATTTTCACCTCGTGGGATTTCTGCAAACTTCACACTCGGTGAAAAATCTCGCACTTTCCTCCTTTGTAGCAAAACATAGGAATGCTACCCTTTGCACGGGTTCATAGGGGCGCGTGTGCCGATGTTCTTGTTACACGGAACGAAAAATCTCGGCCTAATTGCAGAGTTTACTGCAGCAACTTGCCAGTTCAGAAACTGACGGAGAGTCCGAAATAGTTACGTTAATTGATGAAACTGGGCAGGTCCTTGCTCGCGGAGGCCATCATTGCACAGGATGGGAAGTAGGTAATGGCCCGCGACCACCGTCGAGTGCATTCTCGCGTATTCGGAAAAGACAATGCGCCTTCGCGAGCGTAAACTTTCATAAATTTAATTACGCCTGGATGCGCGAACGCCCTCCCGACAGCCAGTGAAGTACGAATAAAACGGTCGGCCAGTTAGTCTCGCTGCGAGCGCAGTTAGTTCCCTCTCGCGGACTCGACCAAGCGAAACTGTACACAGTGCTACAACGACTTCTGTACCAATACACATTCAACTCTGTTTCGGGCCATTCCGGGCTAGCGGCGCGCTTCTGACTCCGGAACAGTGTCAAAAAAGAATCGCAAATGGATTCGCGTAAACGCACAAGTCCCGAAGTAGAATCCACCGTCCGGCATTTCGAATTCTCGCGAAGTTAGCAGAAGAGAAGCTAAATGATAATTAACAGAGCTCATAAATGAGGTTTCCTTTGGACATTTTTATTTTCTTTTAAAAGACTGATCATAGACGTGATTGAAATGAATATGTAAATTTAACTTGCATATTGCGATCTCATAATTTTCGAAGATTCGGAATGCCTGCTTGGTAGGGGAGACCGGGGCAATATGGCACAGCGGGGCAAAACGGGACAGTGAGAGCAAAACTCAATTTTCCAATGATTTTTGGATGCCCCATTTTGTCCCCACCTACCACCATCGCCACCATCCAAAAGTTATTGGAGAAGTGCGTTTTGTCTCATTATCCCGTTTTGCCCCGGAGTGCCATTTTGCCCCGCGCTCCCTCATGAAAAATATTCGGACAGAAAACAAACGTTTCTTGTCCACAAAGGTTCAGCATTTTCTTCTCGTTAATTTTACAATTTTTTTTACAAATTGAAACCGTTTCGTTGACATACAAAAAAATGTAAAATTGGCACATTTACATCTCTACCACTCACAACTCTACCAGAAAACATCTCTACCTTACCATACTACAACCATTTTAGGGGAGACCGGGGACAAAAGTAACACGGGTCAATTGTAACAAGCGGCCGCGCAATGCTGCGCATGATCGGACACACCGCCCTAGTGGAACTGGTGCAACCACGGATTCGGGGTTGCATCGTAGTCGCAGTCGCACTAGGGTTGACTAGACATGCATCCACGAGTTGCAATGACTA
>JAPYZC010005889.1:0-18387 GCA_030522665.1 Ichneumoninae sp. A BG-2022a | reverse complement strand
TTTTTTTGTGCGAGCAGCAGGGGGGAGGAGCGGCTGTGTAGGCGATTAAACAATGCGAGTGTGAGGCGCGTAATGAAGCACCGAAATTGAATAAATTGCATTATTGTCGGTAGAGCGAGCAGATCGGTCGGGCACGTAGCCGCGAGAGTGTGGAACGCTCTCGGTGATGGGAGGGGGAGGGACGGAGGAGAAAAAAAATTGGGTGGGGGGAGTGACGAAGGGTGAATCGGGGGTGGGGGGTGTGGAGGCGGAAACGAGTGGAGAGAGAAATAAAAGAAGGTACGCAGGGAAATAGAGAGGTTTCGATGTGTGGATGGAGGACGTACAGATGCATGTGTAGATACACGCGCGGAGGTGACTCGAGAGATACAAGGGTGTTAGGATCCCATATCGTTCGGGCGATGTTTGACACGACCGCGGCGACGAGATGGAATATGGAAGAACCGGCTGCTTCCTGGACGATGGCGTTCCTTTCGACTCGACACGGGTAATAAAAAAAAGTGAAAAGGGAAGAATGAAATCCAGCGGGACAAATAGGAGAGACTGAATGGAGCTCGGCGGAGTCGCAGTTGGATGGATCTTCGGCGCCGCGCGATGCCCCTTCGGCCTAGCGCCATTTTTCGGTCTCCTCCGGCAATGCCTGAGGGGCAATTAGAGTAGCGGCGCATTCTTATCTGTCGGAGAATGTCCAATTAGTCTTTGTTCTTTCCGGGGCAAGTCCACGAAGGTGTGACGTGAAGGAGGAGAAAAAAACACCAGGAAACGAGATCATGGTGGTCGTTTTCACTGACCAATAAAAAATTTTCCCTGACCAAACTTCTCACGTCTATTAAAACAAAAAAAATAATCATGCAAATGAAAATGCCTAATTATAGTATGATTAATTTTGTTTTTTTTTCTAATGTTCGACATTTTTAGTCAAGGCTTCCGTTTATGTACTTTTTATTTAAAAGGGCTTTTTATTAAAAAATATGAATAAACGGGTTTATGGTAAAGAGAGAAGAGAAGTGTAAAGAGGACTAGTCTCGTGATAACCATAGGCTGTTAATGTATGTCTAGTTTTTTAAGTAGTCTAGAATCAAATGTTATTTTATATTTTATGTTTACTATTTTTATGTCTACCATATTTACGATTTTTATTCAGATATTTAAAGATTTTGTATGCTGAGCTCTGTATTGGGTGTAATCTAAATCGATAAAAAAAAGGAGAAATTCGTCAATTAAATTACAAATTTACTTATAAAAGGTTTGTTTGAAAAATTGTTTGGCGACAATTTACTTTTTCCCTGACCAATTTTGAAATTCCCTGACTTTTCCCTGATTCCCTGACCAAGTTTTCGTTTCCCTGACTTTTCCCGGTTTGCCCGGTTTATCCTGACCGTGGCCACGATGGAGATGCTCGATATGGATTCATCGGGGATAGTCGGCGGTTCCTCCGGCTCGCTGGACGTCAATAAGAGATTAAAGGGACGCTCGTTAATTTAGCTCTCGCGTCGTTAAGATCGGATGAATAATTGTCGTCTTCCCCGGGAAGTTCGGTGGTGTTCACACACTATCTTTGTAATTAACGACTGACGTTAGGCTTAATAGGCGGAGATAGCGACTCGTCCGAGGGGGCCATAACGATAAGTAGATACCGTTGGCGTGTGGCGTAGCGTGCTGACGCGATTAGAATCGTCCGGTGAGGACCAGACCGGTCGCGAGTCCCGGACACCGCAGCGTTAAATAGGATTGTCGGATTAATGCGTCGCGTTCGACGCGCCGTTCGACGCGACGCGCCTCCGTTGCGTCACACGATACACTAACTAAAAAAAAAATAAACAAATAAAAAAAAAACCTACTCGCGCAATTCAGAAGTCATTACTTAGTTTCGCGAAACTTCGCTCGACCGATCAAATTAAAATCCACGCGAGCGGCTATGCGTTTTTATCGCCGAACTTTGCCTTCGGTCGCGGAGCGTTTGTGTGCGTCCGGGGCGAAAAAAACAGCATGAAAAGGAATCAAAAGAAACTTTACAAGTTCCATCGCTGTATCGAGCGAAGGAAAGATTATTATCGCGCACTTATATTGTACCGGCGATATAAAATACCGATATTGTCGGTGAATATAACGACCGCGGGCGAAACTTTGTATGGAACTGTTTACCCTCGCTCCCGTTGCCGTCACAGTAATAATAATAATAAACGAATAAATGGACGTTTAATGGACAATGAACTCGCCATTAGCGAGAAAGCCGAGCGTACAATTTGTCATATGATTCCAGCGTGCAGTGCCCGGGTGTGGCGAGGGGATTGGGAAAAGAGTCGGGCCGGCCCACGTCGGAGAGGCGCGGCCTTTCAGAACTTTTTGCTTTGTATATAATACAACATGCATATTCCTTGGCACAGCAACGCCGCGGCATATTGCGGGAGCTGACGAGTATTTATGGTACTTGGAGCATTATTTGTGCCGAGAAGGGTCCGTTATAGGGACGTCGAGTGCATCGCTAATATTGGCACACTGCTGCTGCCGCCGCTACTGCCGGCGCTTCGCTGAGCACAATTGGAGCATTGTGTAAGTACGGACTGCAGCCTCATCAATTACGCGTTCAATTAGCAGAGACTCGAGACTCCGGGAGGCACGTCTGCCACGTTTATACACGTTAAAAACCTTCCTCTCCCCGCCGATGTGTGCTTCGCGCGGATACACAGTTATCTTTTTTTTATCCCCACGTCGACGATCAGTTATTCCAATCGAGCGTTTCCGCATCGGGCGTCGCTTCCGCTGCCGCTGGCTCTATATTGATTCGATCTTTGGAACAAATGAAAAAAAAAGGAAAAAAAACGGTACCGCGCTGTCGAGCAGCGGCGAGATTTGCTGAAGTTCACGGAGCAATTTCTCAAGATCTTCATCCAGCGAGAGTACAAATATGAAACTTTATTGCCTCTTTTCTTCGACCGTTCTTTTTGTACGTTGGTTTTTTGTTTCGAGTGATCACCAGCGGGCTTTGAACTTTGGCGGAGTGGCGCAGATCGGTTTTTTCAATTTGATCCTTGACGTGGAATATTAACTTGGGTTACCGGGGGGTGGTGGAGTGGGGGCGGTGCGAGAGACGTTAACAATAGCGCTTCGATCTCGCGGCAGCGGCAGCAATGACTAACTGATCAAACATTCCCCCAGGCTTGATTGGCGTCAAGGGTGTTTCCGAGTTTCCTACCCTTGGGCAATATTCGCGATATCGAACGCGGCGCCGGAGCGAAGCTCTGCCCCCTCCCTCCTCCCCTCGGTGGCTTCTCACGGAATATAATATTGGGGGTCGGCGGGGGGTGGCGAGAGTTGACTAGGAAACGAGAGAGCTCGTCAGCGTGGAGGTGAGGAGCAGCGAGCGAAAATCCGCGGGTTTCCCTCCGGAGGACCAAGATAAAAATCTTCTTTTTACTCTTCCTCTTGTCTCGCGACGCGGTAATACGAGAATGACAAAAATCGTTGGGTAAGAAAGCGAGCAAAAGGCGCGGAGAAAAATTGAGAGAGTCTCCCGTATTACGGCCCGGACTGCGAAGATGATTTGCGAAAGATTGCGTGAGCTTCCCGATCTGTGGAGTGGAGGAGAGAAAAGAAGAGGCACAAAAAGCGGGAAACCGGCATCGAGGAAGCGACAAAGACGACTCGAAGGTGTATCGAAGAGTAATGGTCGGACGGAAAATTTCAACGTTATTTAGACCTTTGGGCGTTCCACGGAATTTCTGCGCACTCGCGACCTTTTACCATCGGGGACGGAGCAATATTTCATTCGAACGGAAGTTGCGTTACTGCAACAGGCTGCCGTCGCTGGGGCATCGCAATTTATAAATCTCCCTCTTTCTCTCCTCGATTCAGTGAGTGTGTCGAACGCTCGAGCGAGATTGATATCCTCGGAGGATCACGATGACAATGGGAGGTGTACGATACAATCTTGAAGCGCGATCTTTCGCGTCGATGAATCCTCACTGTGGAACGCTTCGCGAGCTCTGTTTTTATACGTCGTACAAACGTTTCGCGGAAGCTCCGCAGTCAAATGGAAAAGGCTGAGGATTTTTTTTTTATACCTCAGCGGGCGATAAAAAAATTATTTAAAAAATACATGTTGAAAGGTAATCTTGCAATTGTACCCAGTTAGCCAACCGTGGCTCAAGCAAACAAGTGCAATTATTTGCCGTCCAGTTTTGCTGTTTCCTTGCCATAAATATGAATGCATCGCATGTAATCTACGGTGTCAACAAATTGCCAGCAATATTGCGACAATAGTTGCCTGCCATGAGGTTTCAACATATTGTAATGTTGCAATTTTTCCCAAATAGCCAACCGTGGCTCAAGCAAACAAGTGCAATTGCTTGCCGCCAAGTTTTGCTGTTTCCTTGCCATAAATATGCC
The DNA here is from genome assembly GCA_030522665.1 of Ichneumoninae sp. A BG-2022a. Taxonomy (NCBI): domain Eukaryota; kingdom Metazoa; phylum Arthropoda; class Insecta; order Hymenoptera; family Ichneumonidae; species Ichneumoninae sp. A BG-2022a. The sequence continues at coordinate 13,998 of JAPYZC010005889.1, read as the reverse complement.
TGCATCGCATGGAAACTATTGTGAGCACCTTGTTAACAAATAACTCAACAATTTGTCAACAATTACAACGATTGTTGCTAGCACGATCCAGTTGTCCAGCATATTCCTGGCAAAAATTCAACAACGGTTGCGATAAGATGATTTCTTATGTTAGCCAGAGAATGGTTTATAAGGTTTTACACCCGATGGTTCTTATGCTGCGTTATGGCGAAGTAAGTCATTTTTGTACACTATTACATGTGACGCGCTTGAAATTTGCGAGAATCGACGGAGACATTTAAATTTGATTAAACAATCGATTTTATATATTTTATAAATTATTGTTATCCAAAATATCCGTCACTTAAGCAAATAAATCTTGAGCTACCTTCAGTGGAAATTTTGTGCAAATACTCGACTGAGTGAAATGACACAAGGCTTGGATTTTATTAATGTCCATGCAGGGACAACTAATGAACCAGATGATGAATTATTTTGGTGGCTCTAATTAAATTTCCATCATTTGCGCTTAATTCCCAGATGATTCAAAGTTATCATTATATATATTAATCATTTAAATCTGATAAAAATCGAATTTTTAAAAATTTAAGCCAAAATAACTGTTACTCAAGCAAATAAATCTTGAGCTACCTTGAGTTCAAATTTCGTGCGAATGCTTGACTGAGGAAAAAGACAGTACAGTTGGCTTTTATTAATGTCCATGCTGGAACTCCTACAGGAACCAGATGATGGCTTTTTTAGTAGCTCCAATTAACTTAAATTAATATTGGAAATTTCCAATATTTACACTTAATTCCGCGGTGATGTAAATCAATCGAGATTTCTAGGCGGCCATGGACGAGATTCAGGAAGCAATTTACCAAAACATTTATGTCAAAGGTTGTGATGAGACGCGAAGCACCAACAAGCCTTGTTGACAACTTGCTGGCAATGTGCTCCGAAGAATTTTCGACATTTACGCAATTTTGCCACAATGCCGTGCGGAAATATGTTGCCTATTTGCTAGCGGGTTGTTGGCAAAATGCTATGTGGGTTTCTTATTGATATCCCCGGAGGATCGCGATGACAATGGAAGGTGCGATACAATCTTGAAGCGCGATCTTTCGCGTCGGTGAATCCTCACCGTGAATCGTTTCGCGAACTCTCTTTTTATACACCGTACAAACATTTCCCTGAAACTCCGCAGTCGAATGGAAAAGGCCAAGGAAGTTGCAGAATCGTTTTTGTTTTTTTTTGTCTTTACCGGGCGATAAAAGAAATGATTAAAAAAATACATATTGAAAAGCAATCGTGTAATCTTCTTATCGGTTAAATCGTCCCAAAAGTGTTCAACAACTTCAACTTCAAGAGTTTAACAAGTCGAGGAATTTCTTCGCTCTGAATAGGAAATTAAGTTCCGTCTTCTCCCAAACTCAGGGACGGGACGTTTTAATTTTTACAGCGCGTTCGAACTTCCCCGCAGCATCCACCTTCGACCTTGCAGAATCGTTTTTGTTTTTTTTTGTCTTTACCGGGCGATAAAAAAATTATTTAAAAAATACATATTGAAAAGCAATCCTGTAATCTTCTTATTAATTAAATCGTCCCAAAAGTGTTCAACAACTTCAACTTCAACTTCAAGAGTTTAACAAGTCGAGGAATTTTTTTGCTCTGAATAGGAAATGAACTTCCGTCTTCTCCCAAACTCGAGCAGGTCGTTTTATTTTTTTACATCGCTTTTGAACTTCCCCGTAGAATCCACCTTCGACCTCGAGCGAAGAAGCAGGCAAAAAAAAAAAAAAACTATGACACTTTTTGTTTTTTAGTGACTTTCCTTGACGTGAATTTCACGAATTAACATGATACGATCAAGACTGAATTTTTGCCGATGTTCTCGATTAATATTTGGCATTATCGGTGAGATTAACACAGGAACATGCGCGGAGAAAGGTGGTCGCCGACGAGCACCGGCTTGCACCCGAGTACACCCGCTCACAATCCGGAATTTATTGTCCGCGAAAATACGTAGGTAATACTACATGTATGTACGTCGGCTGCTGCCGCCGCTGGCGCGTGGGTGGGGTCACTGACGCGCAAGATTAACGTTAATGCGCCCCGAGCACACCCCATTCCGTGCTGCGCGCTCCCTCCCATGCTCCTATGATTATTTAGCGACCGCACATTGTTGAAATTCCATTATTTGTTCAACACCCTTCTCAAGATTAGCCGAGGAGCGGCAAATTGTGAAGCAGCCAGCATTATTATTCACCCGCGTGAAATTTTCATGTTGCGCGGTCGATATACATGGTAGTTTCTTATCAACGGAAAAATCCGGGAACGGTCCGTCCGATCGGAAGTCGCGCCCGGCGATCGTTACATTTTTCCAACGCGGGCCAACGTTCCTTTATCGACGGCTCTACACAGTCAAAAGAGTTTGTACTTTTTACAACTTATTAATCCACAAATGTAAAAAAAAATTATTTGTTGATTCTCCAATCGCCACCATTCGGTTCTAGTTTTACAAATAAAAGTGCAAACTAAAATTGTTAATGGTACGTGAAATAAAAGGATAGGTTTGTATATTTAAGCCTGAGCAAACGAGTCTGTCACTTAGTTAAGGTTGTCCTTAAGTAAGTGACAGTACTTAAGGTAGTCCGTTATGTCTGACGCCGCCCAAGTTTGGGAAAGAAATAAGAGAGGAATAAGGAATAATTACAAACACTCCCCGATCGGATGAGAATCTAAAAAAAAATCATACATATGGAAAATGCTGAAAAGATTGTTTGTGGAGAATAATCATTCCACAATGTTGTTGACAAACTACTGAAACAAATAATGATGCAACAAATGACCGAAAAAGTAAATGATTTGTTGCTTTTTTTTTATACGTATGAATTTTTTCCCAATTTTATGTAACGTTTGAAAATTGCGTTTTCTTTATGTTAAAATCCGTTTCAAATTTGCAATTTTCAAACATTACATAAAATTCTGAAAAATTCATACCTATTCAGAAAAATTGACAATTACTTTTAATAACATGTTTCACAATTATTATTTTTCAGTAAGTTGTTAATAAAATCTAGAATTATTATTATGCAAAAACAATATTTTCAGCACCTTCTATAAGCTCGATTTTTTTTCAAATTTTTATTCCATCGAGTCTTTGTAACCTCTCCCATTCCTCCCTCGAACTTAGGTGGCGTCAGACATAACGAAAGGACTACCTTAACAAAGTTATTTTTACGAAACTTCGTATTCCAATTTTACGATATTATTTTTTACTGTGCAGGCGATCCCTAATGCCCTTTTTTTCCTCCTAATTTTTCGAACCTCCCCCCCCCCCCCCCCTCGCCCAGATCATTATATTCCGTCGGTTGAATCTTGCCGTCGTGTTCGTGCCGGGCGGGGTGTTCGCGTTCGGTTGACGCACAGTGGCACCCCTCGGTAATCAACCAAACACTCGCCGGTTATCAGCAGTGGTCCCTAGTTGTCCGGTGCAATTATGTCGCGAGTCTGTAATGCGTTTTATGTGTATGCGGCTATAACTCCTCGCCCCTGTGATCACGGCACCAGCACCAGCCGTCCCCTTCAACCCCCGCTCTCCCCCTTCGCCTCCTTCTCCCCCCTCCCCGATACCCCGTCCCTATCACGCTCGGTGTGTTGGCCGAGGGACGGAGAGAACTGCATTCGCGTGTGTGGGTACATACTATGTACCACGGCGTATACACGCTATATTTCACACAAGCGCCATCCGTGCTCCCCGCGCTGACAGGGGCATCCGGGTGCAAATAATGCGGCCACTATACGCGAAACTATGCGCCGCCGGCAGCCTATATCTATGTAGGATACGCTGTCGGTGTGTATAGACTGCGCTCCGAAGCGACCCATGAAAATGTGTGGAAACACGCGTTGTGCGCATGTTTTTTTTTTAGGAGCAAAAAAAATGAACGTAAAATCGATGAACTTTGCGAATCTCCTTGGTACTTTGGACCATATTAAAGTTCGCGAAAACATTGTGCTATAACACTAAACATAAATAAATAAATAAATGAAGTTAAAGTTTACGGAAGCCTGTGTGCTCCAGATCAGGATTGCAGGTGTTGGATTTTAGAAATCGGTAGGTCGGAAGTAATCGATAAAAAATGAAGTTTGGTCCATATTAAATTTCGCGAAAATATTGTGCTATAACGCTCAACATGAATAAATAAATAAACAAAATAATAACAAATAAATACATGAAGTTAGAGTGTACGAAAGCCTGTGTGCTCCAGATCAGGATTGCAGGCGTTGGATTTTAGGAAACGGTAGGTCGGAGGTAATCGATAAAAAATAAAGTTACCTTCCGAGTTTGCCCCGATTCGAGGAATAGAGGAGCCGAGTCAGTACAGTGTATACAGGGAGTGGTATGTGCGAAGGGAGGGCACGGAGTCCGTACACCACATCTCCGGCGGTCATTCGCTCCCTCAAAGCAGACGGGGGTGTTCGCGAAAAATCTCGTATATCTTCGCACATCTGGGGCAAAGGAGGAGGAGGGTGGGAGGGGGGGGATGGGTGGGTTGTAACGAGAAAAAGTGGATGAAATCGTAGTCGGGAAGCGTTGGCTCACGGCTGGTGGGAAGTGAGCGGGGAGGGGGGGGGTGGAGGGGTGGGGATGGTTTTTCGATGGATAGCTATGACGGGAGGAGAGAACCGTTCGGACGGACCCTGACGAGGGAGAAGGAAGAGGAGCGTGCGGAGAAAGTGTGGAATTGGAAGCGTAAAGTGGTTGCGGAAAAAGGGTCAGAGGGGAAAGGGAAGCTATGGTGGTTTAATAGAGTGATCTATTTGGTTTTTTTTCTTCTCGCCCCCCCCCCCCCCCCCCCCCTCGTCCTCCGACCTTCTCTTCCGTCGCGTTATGCTATCCTACGATATTTTCCGTTTCTCTTTTCAACTCGCTCCTTGTCTGCCGGCTCTGGCTGCTTCAATATCCTCCTCGACGCAGCTACACTATAACTGTCATTCCTTTAAGATTTGTGATGTTTCCATGCGGGGAGAGGAATCCGAGCCTCGCGAAATTGGCTGTTCTGTGTTACCTCTCGGGGCGAGGCGGAGCGTAGGCGAGCCGACGCCGGGGAAAAAAAAAGTGTGCCGCACGTGTGAGACCCTCGAGGCTGGTTTGTAGGTTGGTGGTATGCTCCGCGAAGCAAATAAGGCTCGAGCAGCGGAAGCTACGGCGCTTTAAAAATCGATCCGCACGTTTGGATTTTCAATGTCGCGTACTCGAGAGAACCTTGAGAGAGACGGACGAAAAATGACCCTCGTGCGCGGTCGATCCGCCAACCAAGTGCATTCGACATTGGGGCTTGCTGTCACTTCCGGTTTGAAAATCGTGATTTTTGACCCGAAGTGACGCCATACGGGAAATATGTCATTTCCGGTTTGAAAATCTTGATTTTTGACCGGTCCGTGATGTCATGCCGGAAGTAAATCACTTCCGGTTTGAAAGTCTTGATTTTTACCGGAAGTGACGTCACACAGGAAATACGTCATTTCCGGTTTGAAAATCTTGATTCTCGACCCGGAGTGACGTAATCATATCCGAAATATGTCACATCCGATTGAAAAATGAAATTTTCAAATCAGAAGTGACTTCCCGATTTTATTTAAAATAGCAGTATCGAAGCGGGCTGCGAATCATTACAAGAATTCTCGAACCGTGCGGTAAATTCATGCACCGGTCGACAAATTATTTCGTTAAAAGCAATGCGGGCGTCGGCACGGGGAAGCAGCACAGGCGGCGAGGTTGTTGTTGTTTTTGTAATTTTTTTTTCTTCCTTCGGAATGAAAAGCTATTGTATAGATTGTATCCGCGAAAGTTTTTGCCACAGCACCGTGGCGCCGACCTCGCGTATTAAATGCGCCGATGCGCACACGGGGGTGTAGTTGAGTTAAAAACGGTAGCGCTTCGGAGAGGCACCTGCGCGATATTGTGAACTTGTATCGCCTCGGGACACTCTCGGCCGCCCCCGAACATTCCCCTTTCTCTCGGCCCCTCTCTGCCTTCGCGCTCTGAATAATATGAAGTTACTAGAAATTACATCTGCATATTATTTCGATGCTCGCAGATTGTTTAACTGCGGCGAGCTTTTCCGCCTCGCACTTGCCGCGCGAAACGGCGTAACCCGATGCAAAAGTTTTATTAGAAACTCTCTCAGGTACACTAGATCGTCGCGAAAACTTGACGCCCATTCGCCCGCGCCGGGCCCAAGCACGGTCGAAACTTGGATTCTTACTCCTTGTTGGGTCGTTTTTTATTTTCCACGAGCGAATCTTTTAATAAGAAGAAAAAACAGCCGGGTATTTATAAATTTAATGCATTTAGTTATTCATATTTGCCACTTTGTTGAAACAGCTATTATTGTTGCAAAATCTTTCAATTTTATTTTTTTAATTATGGCGTACATTTGACTAACAGTAAATGCATCCTGAATTAAATAATTGAATGACGGTCAAACATGTAGGGGAGACCGGGACAAAATGGGGTAGCGCGGCAAAACGGGGAAGACGAACGCGATACCGATACGGGGCAAAATGGGGTACCCCAAAATTATCGCTGTCATGACTGTCCTGTTATCAGGACTTTTTGTATCCAGCTGACAAAAGTTGCCGTGAGTCAAATCAAAGGGTACCCCATTTTGCCCCAGATGATTGTTTTTAAAGATCCTTCTAAAACGGGTGCCAATGCAATTTTTGTCTGACAAGCAATGGATCTATGGTATCGGTATCGTTGTAGCAGGTTTTATTTCTTAACTTCTCCATTTTGCCCCGGTCCCCCCTACGAAATAATGTTCCAAAAGTTACAGTCGGTACGCACGCTCAAATCTCGGATTCTTGCTTCTTGTTGCTTCGTTTTCAATTTTCCACGAGTGAATCTTTTAAACCGTAAAAACACAACCGAGTATTCATAACTTTAATGCCCACTCTACATTCATTTACTGATTCATATTTGCCACTTTGCGGAAACAGCTATTCTTAAAAAAACATCTCAATTTTTTATTTTTTTTTATGGTGGCCTACATTTGACTAACAGTGAATGCATTTTAGAGAAAGGAATTCCAATATAGTTGGGTGATAAAATTTAATTACATTCACATATATTTAAAAAATGCATTTTTTTATAACTGACAGTGATCCAAATATTTTGATTCACAAATTTGTCTCGAAAAATTATAATTTTTCAACAGGAAAGAGGCTTCGATCTCGAAGTTTCATCCCACCAATAGTCCGTCGTAATTTCCCACTGACAGCAGAGAAAAAAAGATCGAATGACGTGCGACCGTGTAAGGAATAACGTTCTAAAAGTTACAGTCTCGGGATGCCGATAGCGTCTCGCGACTGCGATCTAGGTCAGCATGACCGTTCCTCCAAACGCAATTTCTCGTTTGTCACTGCAGCTTGTTATTTTCGTTTAGTATTCCGTCGCCGGAACCTCGTTTGTAACGTTGCGCACGCCGCCGAAGGAGCTCGGGGTGTTCCAATGAAAGCGGTAATAAAATAAGCCGGAATGCGCTTTTCCCCATTGCGCTACTTTCTCCAGCGGAGGGGAAAATAATAGAAGCCTGCAAATTGCAATCGAATGCGAATAGTAGGTAGTATTACCGGGTCGCGGAAGAGGCGGGTGCGCGCTGTCGCGTGGTTGGTGGAACAGAATATTAATCATCGCCGGTAGCGAGACAATCGATGACGTTGAGACGGCAGATGAGATAAGTAAGACTTTCCCCCCGACTCCCTGCTCTGACTAATTACGAATGAAACGAGCCGTGGCAAGGTTGACGGAGGTGGAGGCATTACAGGAGATACAGAGGTTAACGTGCCCGGTGCCGATTCAGCGGCCAACGCTGGCATTGATGAAAATTAATGTGGGTAGCCCTCTTAATTCGATGATTTCGGTGGAATACGTAGCGAGAAAACCGATTGAGAGCAAGCTCGTGTAGCCCTAATCAGTAAGGAGGGTGCGACTCGGTTGGTGGGTGGTAAACGGCCGGTGTGTCGTTTGTATCAATTTGGGTCCGTCGCGGGGGGGTTCGGCCGCGCAAGGCGGAATAGGTGCGGAATCTACCGGTGGGCGCTTCCAGGGCTGATCTTACCCGTCCGCCCGCCAGGAAACCCGCGCGTCGGATTTAATCTGCTACCAGAAGGAGGGAACGAGACGGAGATTGGGAGAGAGCTTTTCGACGAGGAGAAGCCGGAGGAGAAGCCGGAGGAGAAGCCGGAGGAGGCGAGGAGAGAGAATGGTTCCCGAGGCCGTAGCCGGAGAGTAATTCCTCGACGGCGGTCGGAGGTGTGTGATTTTTCTTCAGCCACATCCCGAGCAACCGGGCGGCGTGATGCTGCTACAGTCGCGATGAGAAGTAAATAATTAAATTCACTCCGGCGTAAATTGATGAAAGCTATAGAATCGGTACCCTCGCACTCCTGCGGGCAAAGAGACGCGCGCGCGCCGGCTGCGATTGAATCGGCGTGGCGAACAGAATTTCAAGCGTGCTGCGCGCGTAAAGAGACGAACCCTGGATGAGAGAGGTATATGTAGAGAGAGAATGGTGTGCTCGCGCTTGAACGGACACTCGTCCCCCGGAGCCTCTATCCGGGCAGGTTCTGAAATATTCAAGCAATCCGGTAACGAGGCCGAAATGGATTCGAACACGCTCGTCACTATCGGGACCGGGCTTCCCGCACCGCCCGAGAGATGTTCCCAGTGTCAATCGAACGTGCTCCCCGTCTGTTTGCCGAGGATGAATTTATCCGTTTAATTTCTCTATTTGCCTACCGCCACTATTACCGCCCCGCCTCCGTGCATGCCCATTGCTCATTCACGCGTCGCTGATGACCCGTTATCATCGTCGTTTTCCTTCTTTTCTTGACGCGCTCCGGCGCGATCGACGCTCGAGCGAAATCGCTCGCTTTACAACGAGCGAGATTGTCGGAACTGTGACCACGTTTAAGGTAAGGGTACCAATGTTTACTAATTGGTCAATAACACATTTTTTGGGAAAATAACTGAAAACAATGTCACACAATGAAAACACATTGATAAATTACAAAATAGTACTTTGCGATACAAGTGCGATAAAGCGAACTTTATGTAACTCAGGCATGAAAAGCGCTACTTTCCGTACCTGTCGAGAGTGGCGTAAGTGGCGCTCTGCAGCCATGAGTTTTATAAATTCCCGGCGAATGCGCAGATCGGCTGCTTTGCGTGCGATTTACTTTTGGGTGCGATTTCTGGAATTCGGTGGCTTAGAATATATTGCACTGTGGCGCTATAGAGGAAGCGTGCATAAAGTACGAGCATGCATGAGTTACATAAAGATACATATTTTTTTTTAATTTCGCAAGAAAATACATTTTTCGAATATGGTTTTTCGGCACGTCCCATGAGAATGCTTATGTAAGAATTCAACTAGTTCATATTAACTAAAAGAATTTCTTTGCCACTTACTAATTGAATCAATGGAAAAATTGCTTGTACCAATTTCGAAACATCGCTTGTACCAATTTCCGCTTACTATATCGTGGGTCTTTTAACAAAATGCAACAACAGAAAATTTAGGTTTAAACCTCGTATAACGTTTTTCTGTGCATCAAATGTATCATTCTGCATATCAATAATGTTTGTAGATACGATTACAAGTCTCAAATTAGATTTCTAATAATTAACCCTTCAGATACCGGTGACTTTTGCCAATCGAAAACGACCATGCCTTCTTTCAAGCACAAAAACGATACGGCTGTTCGTAATAAATTTTCTTCTGCGTTATCAAAAAATCAAGACTTCAAGGTACGTCTCTGAATTCTTTCAGATTTTTTTTAGCTCGTTAACTTGTTACTACAGTCGTGTCGAAGGTTGCATCTTGGCAATTTCTGGGATCTCGCTGAGCGAGACACCGTTCCGTGAAGCGTTAAATTCGTAATAAATCAAATCTGCACAGGAGTGTCCGACGACTGGGACGTGTCCGAGCATCGGTACCGTTACCTTACGAAGCTGTGAATTCGATGGGTCGACACGGTTAAACATAATTGATAAAGGGACGAGCGGGCCGGACGGGGACGAACTGTAATTGTCTAGTTTTTGACGGAGCAGTTGGGCGCCGGCAACGTGGGGAGAAACAGCGCGAGCGGAGGAACAACGAAATCGATAAAAGGGTGACGAAAGTGAGGGGTCGAGCGTTTGACATGACGGTGGTCGAAGTGATGGCGGAACAGCGGGTGGGGTGGGACTATTGTATCATCTGTTCCTGTTCCGGAAAGCTCGGGAGGTTACACACACTGGCAACAATAAATATCGATGACGGTGTGGGTGTTCAACATGTCCGTATAAAAGTTTCATCGGCGCGGAGCGTTGGCAGTTTATAGTTCGGGCATGTGTAACGCGACCTTTGGCACAATAAATAATGCATAACTCGCAATTTGCTTGACGCACGGACGTGTTTCGGTGAAACAGGTAAAAGCTCGTAATTCCATCGGTTCGAACGGTGTTGAAAGGTTCGGGATATATATTTTTTTTAGGAGTTTAATGCATACGGTTGGGAGAGTTTTGAACTGTGTAAATTGTGAAAAAAAAAAAAAAATACATAAAAACTGAGAAATATGTCGCGTAATTGAGGTAACCAGGCCTCCGTTCCGTGGAATCTTCGAGGCGTCCTCGAAAGCATATTTCATCACATTTAGCAACAGTTTCTCACGTGCTCGTACACCGGCACTGCTAAATGGGAGTCATATTTCTGGAGGCAAGGGGGAGCTAATAATACATCACGGGACCGGAGGTAACAGCGAATAATGCGACCTTACCATCTTTTTTTTTTACATTATTTTTCTCTCTCCTGAGAAAATATTCCGCGTGGCCGAAAACCGTAACCGGAACAGACATCTCTCCGAGCGGAGATAAAATTTCCATGCGTCGCTGGGTTAAACCGTGCTTTTTTATACTAACAATAATTGAGTCTCGAGCAGCAAAAATTCCTCGCGAGACCGTGTTTGTAGCACGGTCGCTTGGAATCCTTTCGAAGGGACGAAATCAGCTTGCCGGTCTGGGTCTTCGCTACACGTAGGACTCGTTTTTTTTCTAATTTTTTTTCCTACGAAAGGGAAGAATACGGAAAAACATCTCTGCGAGCAGAGATAAAATTTCCATGCGTCCTTGCCCTAAACCATGCATTTTTGTACCGAGAATAATTGAGTAGCAAAAATTCCTCTCGAGATCATCTTTGAAGCTCGGTGGCTTAGATTTCCTTGGAAAGGACGAAATCAGCTCGCCAGTTTGATTCTCCGCTGCACCGTAGTTCTTTTTTTCATTTTTTTTCTACAAAAGGAAAGAATACGGAAAAAGCATCTCTGCGAGCAGAAATAAAATTTCCTTGCGTCCTTGCCCTAAACCATGTTTATTTATATTAACAATAATTGAGCTGGACATTTTTTTCTCGTGACCATCTTTGCAGCTCGGTCGCTTAGATTCCCTTCGAAGGAACGAAATCAGCTCGGCAGTCCAAGTCTCCGCTGCACCGTACTTCTTCTTTCCAATTCTTTTTTCTACGAAAGGAAATAATACGGATAAAGCATCTCTTCGAGCAGAAATAAAAATTTTATACCACCAATAATGAGCAGCAAAAATTCTTCTCGAAATCATCTTTGCAGCTCGGTGGCTTAGATTCCCTTCGAAGGGACGAAACCAACTCGCCAGTTCGAGTCTCCGCTGCATCGTACTTCTTCTTTCCAATTCTTTTTTATACGAACGAAATTTTTATACGAACAATAATTGATCAAGAAAAATTCCTCTCGAGACCATCCTTGCAGCTCGCTCCCTTAGATTCCCTTCGAAGGGACGAAATCAGCTTGCCAGTCCGAGTCTCCGCTACACGGTGGGACTTGTTTTATTTTTCGTCTATATAGTTTTTGTTCCTACGAAACGGAAGGGGATGCGGGATCGCTTCGAGGAAGCCAGACAACTGTCGAGGCCTCCGGAACTCGGAACAATCCTTTGAAGAATTTATACGAGATTTCTGTACAAAAGGCTTACCCGGACGAGTGTCCCTGTAATGCTTCGGTACGCGCACCGTCGCGAGAGAGGACGAGGCAGACACAGGGCCTTGTATCTTTGGAGGAAGGTACGCCCAGGATGGCGTGGGGTGGAAAAGCGAACGGGGTGTATATACGTCGCACGGGGAGTGAGAGTAAATGTTCAACATCGGGATTAGGAGTGGGCCAAATCCAATAATTAGAGCTCCAGCTGTCGCCATGTTGCGACTCCGCAGTTCGTTTATTCGGCATCACAGGCGCCTCTAATGAAAGGAGTTTATTAGCAGGACGGGGAGAGGGGGAGAGCCCTCCCGTGCACACCCGCGAGCACCGTTCCGGGCCCCGCACCGAGGGTTGCCGGATTTGCATCCCTTACGTGTAATTTCGCTCCGATATTAGATTAGCCTCTCGTACCCGAGCCTCGACATGCCGCCTTCCGCCCGGGCATCCCGTTGCTTATTAATCCAACAGTCTACGGATAACTCGACCCCACGGTATTTCCGGCGGAGCATGAAAAATAAAACGCCCGACCTGCACACCCGTGATACGTTCATCGGGCACACACAAGCTTTCCTAATTCGAATCTCGCCTACGCGTCTTCCTTTACTCGACGATACATTTTTTTTTCACAAACAGCGACTGTCTAAGGGGAAACAATTATTATCACAACCTTTTTCAATTACTGGATCAGCTTGATCGATTGTTATTTTATTTTTTTCGCCATTAATCCAATAAATCTAACAAATCCAAAAAATGAAAAATAAAACGTCCGACCTGCACACCCGTGATACATTCATCGGGCATGCACAAGCACAACGACTATCTAAGTGAAAAAAACATTATAATCACAACTTTTTTTGCAATGCCTCTGGATTACCTTTATCGATTGTTATTATTTTTTTCTCGGATAAAAGATTGACCCTTTCACCCGGAGCGACCAGCCGAAAAGCCGTTGGTTATTAATCCAACAGTCTGCGGATAACTCGAAACCACGTTATTTCCGGCGGAGCATGAAAAATAAAACGTCCGACCTGCACTCCGTGATATGTTCATAGGGCACGCGCAAGCTTTTCTAATTCTCCTCCCCACTGTCTGGCAGTTTTTATGCAAAAACTGGTACAATAAATTCAATCTGCAGTTGCGATGAAAAAAGTGGTCTTTTACACTGAAATTAAAGTGAATTGCTGGATTTAAAATACCTTTATAGTAAAATAAAAAGAAATTATTGAAAGCAAAGTATTTCGAAAGTTTTTAATGTACTGTGCGCTAATTTTTCACTATAATTCTATAAAAAAATTAATATACCAGTTTATGCACAAAAACTGAATTTCATACGATGTATTTTTTACAGCGTCGTCACCGCGTCTCCCTTTACTCCACGATACATTTTTTTATCACAACCAACGACCATCCAAGTGTAAAAAAAAATATAATCACAACTTTTTTTCACCGAAATGGCTCATCGTGATCGATAGTTATTTATTTTTTTCCGAATAAAATATTGACTCCCTCGCCCGGAGCGACGAGCCTGAGAGCCGTTACTCCGACGTATTTTCGGCGCTAATGGCACGGAGAGCAGCCGGCGTCGGACTTCTGTCTCGAAGCGCGAGGGTCCCCCCCGGCTTTAATTGAAATATGTAAAGTAATAATCAACGTTCATGACTTAGCATTGAGCTAATCAATTTCTCCTTTAATTATCCGCTTCATCACCCGCAATCTCCGGGGACCAAGAACGGGGGGGGGGGTAGCCCATTAGGAGCTTTCGCTTCTTAATAATAATAAGGAACGGCCGAGAGGTATCGGTTGGGGAGAGTCGCGGCTCGGTCGGAGGAGCGTGGGCGAGAAGACTGACTCTCATATTATAAATTATGCGCCCGAGTGCGAAGCTCTGAATAACTCGAAAGTTGTATCGTTTCGGGTGATTTATTAAACAAGTGGGGTATAACGCGCCCGGGGGGGGGGGGGGGG
>JAPYZC010005888.1:0-16971 GCA_030522665.1 Ichneumoninae sp. A BG-2022a | reverse complement strand
TCCCCATTTTGCCCCACGTCCCCGTAGACCGGGACAAAACGGGGACGCTAAGCAATAAAACCTGCTAAAACGATACCGAAACCATAGATCCATTGTTTTCCACACCAAAATTGTATCGGCACCGGTTTTGAAAGGTTTGAAAAAAAACCATCTGGGGCAAAACGGGGTACATGTCCATTTACTTACATACAACAGCGAATATTATCACTGCAATCCATCAGAGTTTGGGACATCCAGCTATCCATGTAGAGATGTCCGACATTAGCCACAATCACAGCAACGTATCTTGCGCTTTCTTGTGAATCCTTCGCGGTCTTGAGAATCTGAATTGCATAGCTATTTTATCTGTCACCTTTGAAAGATTACTCATTGTCAGCCGCAAGTTTTACCTGAAATCCTGATATGCTAATGATGAGCATGTTAAATCCCACCGAGAAAAATAAACATGACGAGTAAGTTGCCTCGATGAGTTTAGTGTACCTGACCATATAGTTTACTTATTAATAATATTGAACAGTTAAGTTAGATACATTCTCTGAACAGCCTCACTCGATAGCATCATTGTGCCGGGTGATGCACGAGACTAGATGTCTCATATCAATGTCCCTTTTGTCCGACGCATACGCGGTTTCCCCCGTTCGCGTTGATCTTTGATTTTTGCCGGTTCGCTGTACTTTGTGCCTGGAATTTTTTGTCGACCTGTTGTTATACATCGCATTACAATCACTAACATACGAGCAGGTGCTCGAAGTCTTCATAAGTAACAAATCTTTCTTATTAACTCTCAACAAGAATAGTAACTGTTCGCAACGATCTGACCGCTTTGCTCTGCCCACTTTGCTGCACTGTGCGCATGCGCTGCATTCTCATTGAATCACAACATTAATCCCACTTTTTGAACACTTCCGGTCGAAAAATGAGATTTTCAAATCGGAAGTAACGTTATGACCCTGAAGATATCTGCATGTGCCGAAATTTCGTCAAGTTATAAGGGTTGTATTTAGCATTGTACAAACTTTACTCGAGGAAGTTCACTTGGAGATTAAGATTCTGTAAGTGAACAATTGATTATTGTTGCTAAAGCACTGATAGAGAATGGTCAAAGATGAAACTTGGTGTTATGCGTATATCTTCAGGGTCGTGTAACATTTCCTAGATGACGTCACTTCCAGTAAAAAAATGAGATTGTTAAACCGAAAGTGACGTTTCCCCCTAAATCATGTCACTTCCAAACCGAACGCCAGAAACACTCGGCCACTGCTCTTCCTAACAACTTAAGGATTAGTGTTCTCAATATCTTAAGGTCAACTCTGCCGAGTGTATAAATAGTGTAACATCTATTAGTGGTCAAAATTGCTGACTTGAGAGTAAGAACTCATCGAGGCTACATTGCACCTATTCGCTAATCAATATAGGGTAGAGCGGGGCAAAATGGGGCAACGGAGCAAAACGGGGTTTTTGGGCAAAAGGTCGTTTTCCAATAATTTTTGGATGTCCGAATTCGACCTATCGGGTACATCAGACTTTTCTGCCCAGTTTTGCCACCTTGTCCGATCCAAAAATGATTGGAAAATTTAGTTTTGACCAAAAACCCCGTTTTGCCCCGTTGCCCCATTTTGCCCCGCTCCCCCCTACATATGTGACCAGGGATGACAACCAATCAGGCTGTCGGAAAATGGAGATCCGAATTCCGAAATGCGGAATGTGACATTTCTTTTGTAACAGAGGAATCTTTGTTTTACTCACCCCACTGCCGCAAATAATCCACAGCCGTGTTGAACGACAACGATGAACATTGTGTCAACGGCGATTGTGATGAAAGCTCCAGCGGTTACACTCAGGATGGAATACATACTGATGTAAAAATAATATTCCTGCACATCGAGACGATAATAGTCGACGGGGACTGCAAATTCTCCAGGCTCCGATCCGTTCTTCAGCAAGACGTCGATGATCTTTGGTACAATCGGTTGTGTTGTGAAAAGAATGCAGGTCGAAAGAATAGTAACTGTTCGCAACATTGTTATTAAATAACTATTAAATATGTTTTAAATAACTATTAAATATGTATTAAATAACTATTAAATATGTAAATAACTATTAAATATGTATTAAATAACTATTAAATATGTATTAAATAACTATTAAATATGTATTAAATAACTATTAAATATGTATTAAATAACTATATAACATTTCTAAACTTTTGGGCTACATCGCACCATACTTTATTACCGGCGTACACGACAGTCATCATTCTGCCCTGTGCGGCGTATTTGTGAATAACGTTAACTTCCCGATCCTGGCTCCACACTTGCCAATCCGTCGGGATACGATTCAGCAACTTCAACATCTGCACGTATCGAATTGCCCTTCGTCAGTGACGTCGATGAGTTTTGTAAATTGAAATTTTCATGTGGCTTTCTCATAAAAGCTGCAAACTGAAATTTTCATATAGCCTTCTAATAATGTTTCTTTATTTGCGATGCTTCCTCTATGAGGAAGCCAACAATACAGAAAATGCTTCCTCATAGAAGAAGCATCGCAAATAAAGCAACATTATGAGAAGTTTATTAGAACCATATGAAAATTTATTAATCCCTTCCCATATCAAATTTAAGACCGATACCTCCAAGTTTACTCAAATTAGACAATTTTTAGTCATTTTTCAAAAAACTAAAAAAACTGAAAATCCCATATAATCTTACCACTTCGATGGACTTTGGTCAAATTCAATACCAAAGGTCTCTGATCAAAATAGTATATTACTGTGCAGTTTTAAGATAATAGCTCAAAATTTACGTTATTTAGAGCTAGAGAATTTCTTCAATTGGGCCTCAATGTTCACGAAAATAGCACGGAAGCGACATGATCGCTCTACTAGTGTACCAAATTTCATTTTAAACGATGCAACTTTGTCACATACACACACACACATACACATACACACGCACACATACATCCGGACACCAGCTAAAAATCACATTTCTCAACGTTTCGGACTATTTTAAGTATTCTGACATTAAAATCTCCATTTTTTTTTAAATACGAAAACAAAGCTTTCTCTATGAGGGAGCAAAACTAACTGTCTGCGAATTCCATATGATACATGTGAGCTTGGTGGCGAGGGCTGCCCCGAAAATTAACGGCGGGGCGCATTCCAGAAGAAACTCCCAATCGTCACGGTGATTGACGATCGCCGTTATCTGGGATCCGACTTGGATGCTTCCCATAACGATTATGACAAGAAGCAAGCTGCGTCTCACGCGAACAGTCTGATACGGCCATTGTCCAATGGTCTTCAAGAAAACTTTGTTCGTTCTGTAGTATCGGTGCTGAAACAAGTCCATCGTCACTCCAACGTACGTCAAATTGTTATTCCTTTCTCACGGAGCTCAACACCACACGCGCTTACTTTCCCACTCGTTTAATTTTTTTTTTTTGTTTTCTCCCCCATTATGGATTCTCATTCCGTATTCACACGTCGATGGACGGTTAAATTACTCTTCCACACATCGGCGTTGAGTGACAGCGATTCGAGAATATACCTTCCGCCTCCCGTATAGTTTGCTACGCGTTGAACTGAGCGAGAAGTAGAAAACGTTGTAAAAGAGACGAGGGTCCGAGTTTACGTGGATATTGTTCGAAATAATTTTCTTTTGTTGCAAAAGGAGATGCGATGCGCGTTTGACTTGAACATAAAGTGGGATACTTCTGTGTAAGTCGATTGTACAAAATATTGTAAAATATTGTAAATATTGAAAACGTTGTAAAAGAGATGAGAACCCTAGTTTACGTGAATATTCTTCGAAATAATGTTCTTTTGTTACAATTGCGATAGAAGCTTTTTTTAACGAGCCCATTGAAAGGAGATGCGATGCGCGTTTGACTTGAACATAAAGTGGGATACTTCTGTGTACGTCGATTGTACAAAATATTGTAAAATATTGTAAATATTGAAAACGTTGTAAAAGCGATGAGAACTCGAGTTTACGTGGATATTCTTCGAAATAATTTTCTTTTGTTGCAATTGCGATGTAAAGTTTTTTAACGAGCCCGTAAAAAGGAGATGCGATGCGCGTTTGACTTGAACATAAAGTGAGATACTTCTGTGTAAGTCGATTGTACCAAATATTGTAAAATATTGTAAATATTGAAAACGTTGTAAACGAGATGAGAACCCAAGTTTACGTGGATATTCTTCGAAATAATTTTCTTTTGTCGCAATTGCGATGTAAGATTTTTTAACGAGCGCGTAAAAAGGAGATCCGATGCGCGTTTGAATTGAAAATAATGTAGGAAAGTTCTGTGTAAGTTATAGTCGTAGGTGCGATCGATTGTACAAAATATTATCCCGGTTGTACGAAAATATTGAGCATTTTCGAAGGAGTGGTAGTTGAGATCGAATTAGGGTTATTGTCTTTAGTGTTATTTACCATCGCATTATGTTCGATGTATCGGTACCCGTTATTCTATTGCCATTTGGGAAAACGCACGAAAATCCAACTTATAAAAAAACCTAATTTCAGTGATAGTTAAGCATTGCGTAACTGTCGCCTAATTACAGTGATAGTTAAGCATTGCTTAACTATCGCCTAATTACAGTGATAGTTAAGCATTGCTTAACTATCGCCTAATTACAGTGATAGTTAAGTTTTGTTAATCAATCCGAGAATGCACAGTATCGAAATTCTCGCTGCCTGACATGTTCCTAATTTGAAACAATCAATGTGCTTATAAAATTCAGCATCAGCATTTTCAGCGAATGAATCTAAGTTTCCATTTTCACTTTAGGGTAAGAGTTACTTTAATGAGCCATAAAAATGAAGGAAATATTGTCACGGAGCACGGCAGAATTGCTCGAATGTCGCCTCTCTGCGTAGACTGTGATGCGCGTCTGTCATGCTTCATTGCTGGACTCAGCACTTCGACGATTAATTTGGTAGACGTCAGCTTTTGTATTTTGACGCATTTCGACGAAATTCTGTTGAGTGAAATATGGAGAATCGTTTCAACAGAAAATGATAAGTGTTTACTAAAAATATTCTGAAGGACAATCTTTAGAACATTTTCTCGACAAGGAAATTGTTAATAAAAATTGTCCCTAAAATCCAGTGATTTCTCAATCGAGCGATCGGCCTATGGGAAAAATGAATTCGACTCCGATTTACACGTCGGAGTGCTTCAAGATATTGCAGGTAAAGTCTCTCAGTGTCTCTTTAGAATGGCAGGACATTTAAAATCCATACATGTCCATACATGACAAACGAATAATTATGAATGCACTTACCTTTGTAGAAGACAGCGATGGAGAAAGTGTCGATTCTCGAACACCTCGTTCTGTGCAAAAAGAATAATCGGAGACAATGTAGGATGAGGAATTGGTCTATATAAAACGGTGAGGATGGAAATTTGGCCCCTAAAAAACTTGACCACACTCTGATTTATGATAAGGAAGGCGACTTGGGTATACACGATAAATAATGTGTTTGCAGAGTATTTGTTAGTTAGCCGACACACGGTATTTCAAGGAATCATATAAAACACAGTAACGGCAACAATGTTATTTAAATATTATTCAATAATTTTTGTGTGGGGTAAAAGTGGTGAATATGGCCCACCTGGATTAACACGTAAATCAATGATATATGGACCGGGCCATTATCCCCACTTTTACCCTATTCAATTTTTTATCAATTTTATTCAATTTTCAATTTGCAGATGATATGTTGACAATACTGGATCAGATAATTTTCTGTTGGGTAAAAAAAGGTTTTAGTCAACAGATCGTCCGATCGAAATTGACTGAGGAATTAACTGTGCAGATCGCGATACGAGGAAGGCGACACGTTAAAATAATCGAGGCCATACAATTTCCGGCAGGGCCTCCACCATCTGAAACAAAATAAAACGAAAAACGAATTTGACCCATTTATTGAACTAATTCAATACTTACCGTGAACCGAGACCGTGAAGAGCATTTCATCGAAATATAATATGACGATCACTAAGTTATGAGAGATCTTGAAACGTAATTATTCCGTTAACAAACTTGTTCAAACGATTAAAAAAAAAATTCTTGATAACCGAATTAAATTTTTTATTTTTCGTCATTTAGTGCCATAAAAATTCCATTAAATTAAAAATAAAATTTAAAAACAATTAGCATAATAATAAAGTAGGGGAGAAGTGGGGGCGCAAACTTTTCAAGAGCTGATTCATAATGATTTTTGATAATAATTTATAAAACTTGAATTCATGACATTTGATTTACATTTCTAGTTAGGAAAAAATTAATAAAACCATCGTCGTCGTCTAAACCAATTGAAACTCGGCTGCCCATCAGCTTGTTTCAATGCAATTCACGTAACTGTAAAAATCAATACAACGTTCTACGGACTCGGAACTTTGCATCTTCGCTGTGTTCATGCTGTTCACTCACTATCTTCCCCCACGAGAGTGCACGTGAATTTCTTTTAATAATATTTCAAGCCGGAACTCTGCACCGACTGTAGCGAGAACTCTAATCATTATTGTGTCCGGCGAATTATTATTAAAAAATATATATATTTTTTCTGCGTTTTCGGTCGCCAGTTTGTTAATTAATTGAAAAGTATTTCCTCAGAAATACCCACTTCTGTACGATTCACACACTGACTTGATACACTATATATGCAGTCTCTATCAATAACGCACGTTACGCACTTTATGCCGATGCTCATGCGTTGTTGCTACACGCGAGACTCGTGACGCTTTTATTTATGACCGCATTTGAAAAATTTTTATCTCAACGAGGTTCATCTGAATTCATACACAATATGAGCCATGATTCTCAAATCTTGTTGTATTTACACCACTCACGATAATCCAAGATTCTTACTAGCAAGTTAGTAAACTGACAAAAAAAATTAGGTGCATTCACCAAAAGACGCGGTGACGTACGTTCAAAGCTGTTGTTTGGTACAAATAGAGCAATGTTTTGCTAAACGATTATTTGCTTAAATTTATTCAAAATGTGTCGATTGAAACAAACATTTTTGTTGTACCAACCAAATACACCTTCGAACGTATGTCACCACGCATTCGCCTGATCCAACCATTTATTTTTCTCAGTGTTGACCACATTGGTATGACCAGTTCTTATCAATCGAATTGTGAGAAAAAATTTGATTGTATGTCAACATACGAGAAAAACAACGGATTATTTATTAAGAAAAGCAACGGATTATGTATTAAGAAAAGCAACAGATTATTTATTAAGAAAAGCAACAGATTATTTATTAAGAAAAGCAACGGATTATTTATTCAGAAAAACAACGAATTATTTATTAAGAAAAGCAACGGATTATGTATTAAGAAAAGCAACGGATTATTTATTAAGAAAAACAACGGATTATGTATTAAGAAAAACAACGGATTATTTATTAAGAAAAGCAACGGATTATTTATTCAGAAAAACAACGAATTATGTATTAAGAAAAACAACGGATTATGTATTAAGAAAAGCAACGGATTATTTATTCAGAAAAACAACGGATTATGTATTAAGAAAAACAACGAATTATGTATTAAGAAAAGCAACGGATTATTTATTAAGAAAAACAACGAATTATGTATTAAGAAAAACAACGAATTGTTTTTTAAGAAAAAACAACGGATTATGCAGTCCCTGCAGGAGTTTGCGAGAGGGATAGCACGTTGCCACTCCACTGTTCGAGTCCAGACTGTCGATAAAATTCTTGTTCACATTCACCGATGATTGTCCGTCTTCTGTGTGGGAGGATGTACGGCCTTTTTGCCATGCGCGAAAAGGGTAGGTGCTACACGTATCACATACATGATCATTAACACTACGCAACTAAACGAATCGATATCCTCCTCTACAGTCGGAATATACGTTGGCTAGTCTATGTGGCAGAAAAATTATTGAACCACTACACATTACACCCAGTAAACACAGTAATGTAGCGGCAATGTAACTGAAAATAACAAGTAAAGTTACGAGAATGTCACATGTAAATTACATGCAAGTTGCCATTTCCGACTCAGCAATATAACACTGTTATATTATCATTAACACTACGCAACTAAACGATCTATATCCTCATCTACAGTCGGAATATACATTGGCTGGTCTATGAGGCAGAAATATTATTGAACACTGCATATCACAATGTCAATAGAGAGAAGAGAAATTCGCACGCGGTGCAACTTTATTTTGCCGAAATCGGCTGAATCGGCGTATTGCCGAAAATCATGTATCCGAAAGCACTTCTTCCGAACAACTTTCGGAGGATCAGCGTGAGTTTCCACATTTGCCCGGAAGCAAGACTATAAGACCTTTGGATATGTGCGCCGAGCCGTGCAACCGAGGCAAAGCTCCTTACACTGTCATTACTCCCGTGCAATTACGCGACATATACCTCTGTGTTCGCGCGAAAAATGAAAAAAAAAATTCGCCGACACGTATGTAATCTAACGTCGTCGATGACAACGGCTTGAACCCCTGCAATAATGCAACATACACACCCCCATCGGAGGGACATATGTCGAAACGCTATCAACACCCGACAAAGTTCCTTCATAACTTAATAATATGCACTACAAAATACAAAGCGACGTACAATCGTCTATCAGACGATGCCCATGCAATTTAACGTTTTCGATGAAGCACTTCGCTTTCAGCCCTTCATTATCTACGCAATTATTCAATGCGTACATCGTCCCTACATTGAGGGACAAACATCGAGGCTCTACACCGAGGTTATCTAGTAATTACAGCTCGCGATTCCACATTCTCCATGAGAACGGACCAAATTGTTCCAATTTTTCTCAGCAACGATCCACAGCCATGCAATTTGATGTCGTCGAAGACTTTACACTGTCGCTTACCACCCGCAATTACCGGCTGTATAGGCTAAAAGTGGGGAATATGGCCCGGTCCATATATCATTGATTTACCTGTTAATCGAGGTGGGCCATATTCACCACTTTTACCATTACCACCTATCCCATTCCCCGGTTCAACGAACGAATATCAAAGCCCCACCAGCAGCTTCCGCCTTGGAGTTCTGAGTTCCCCACCGTGTGCCCAAATGGACGATCAGTTGACCAACAAACTCCGTCACATAGAGCCAAACTTCAATCTCCAAGTGAGTCTCTCGTTGCTTCGGTACATAGGCAACTGGTCACCAACCGGACGTTACCGTTCGCTGTACGCCCTCTACACCCTCCTCTACATCGCATTCGTATTGTCGATATACCTCTTCGTCCAAGTGGCTTACATGGTAGAGCGCATGGTCGCACTTTTAGACCGTCATTATCTACGCAATTATTCAATACGTACATCGTCCCTAAATTGAGAGACAAACATCGAAGCTCCCATAATTACAGCTCGCGATTCTACATTCTCCATGAGAACGGTCCAAATTGTTACAATTTTTCTCAGCCACGATCCTAATAGACCAGCCCTGCATTAGGGTAAAAGTGGTGAATATGGTCCACCTCGATAAACACGTAAATCAATGATATACGGACTGGGCCATATTCCCCACTTTTACCCTATAACAATTCCGCCACAGCCCTGCAATTTCATGTCGTCGAAGACTTTACACTGTCGTTTACCACCCGCAATTACCGGCTGCGTATCCCATTCCCAGTTTAAGGACAAAACATCGAAGCCCCACCAATAGCCGCCTCGGCGTTCTCAGTTCGCCACCGTGTGCCCAAATGGACGATCTGTTGACCAACAAACTCCGTCACATAGAGCCAAACTTCAATCTCCAAGTGAGCCTCTCGTTGCTTCGGTACATAGGCAACTGGTCACCAACCGGACGTTACCGTTCGCTGTACGCCCTCTACACCCTCCTCTACATCACATTCGTATTGGCGATCTACCTCTTCGTCCAAGTGGCTTACATGGTAGTTTCATGGGGCGACATCGAGAGAATGATAGCCGGTTCGTTTCTCCTCATGACGAACACCGGCACCGGCTACAAGATGGCCGTCATCCTGATCCGCAAGAGGCGAATCCAGGCGCTTCTCGACCGCGTCGAAAGCGACATGTTCAGCGCCGATAACGTCAGGTACGAGAGGATTCTGACGTGGTACACCTGGCACGGTATTTTCCATCACGCCACCTACCAGAGCTTGGGCGGCGTCTCGATTCTCTGCTGGACTCTCGCCGCCGTCGCCGGCATCGCTTCCGGTCGCGGCAGAAGACTTCCGGTTGAGAGCTGGTACCCATTCGACACCGAGAATTCACCGGCCTTCGAGATATCGTGCGCTCAGCAAATCGTCGGCGAGTTGATTCTCTGCTTTCACAACATCGCCATGGACACTCTCGTCACGAACTTCATAAACGTCGCCTGCTGCCAGCTGGAGATCTTGAGGCGCAACATCGAGGCCATCGACTGCGACGGCGAGGACGATGCTTCGGATTCGCGAAGCGACGAAGCCTGCAGGAAACTCTATCGCTGCGTCGAACACAGCAAGGCCATCATAAAGTAATGCATGGAGTTGAGTTGCTTCTTAAAATCTTAACGACGCGGCGGTTAATCCTTAAGGTAGATATGTCGCCTCTCGCTCGACTCGCATGAGTTCGAGAAAGTCAAGCGAATATTGCGGGTACTTCTCGATTATATGAAAATCTTAATAAATTCGTGTAGATTGAAGGTAGTGAAAAGATTAATTTTGCACAATAATTCCGAAATGTTGGTAAAAAAATGTTGGTCCGAAATTTGGTAACACATTAATCGAAAAATTAATTGTTTAACAAACTGCTCGGCAAAACAACTGTTTTTTTTCGATGAAAATGATTCGTTTATTTTTCTGAATACGTATGAATTTTTTCAGATTTTTAAGTAATCGATGATTTTTTTTTATTTTTTTGTATGGAAAAAATGTCTGAAAAAACACAAAAATCAAAACTAATTGAAAAATCTGAAGAAACTCATGTAGATTAAAGATACTGAAAAGATTAATTTTGCACAATGATAATTCCAAAATGTTATTGACAAATTAATCAAAAAATTAATTGTTTAACAAATTGTCCGGCAAAACAACTTTTTTTTTTCTATGAAAATAATTCGTTTATTTTTCTGAATACGTATGAATTCTTTTCAGATTTTTAAGTAATCGTTGATTTTTTTTATATGGAAAAAATGTCTGAAAAAACTCAAAAATCAAAACTAATTGAAAAATCTGAAAAAATTCATACGTATTCAGAAAAATAAATGAATCATTTCCAATAAAAAAAAAAGTTAATTTGCCGGGTAATTTGTTAAACAATTAATTTCTTCATACATTTGTTAATAACATTTTGGAATTATTATTATGCAAAATGAATATTTTCAGTGCCTTTAACATGCATGCATTTTTTTCGGATTTTTATACCATCGAGAAGTACTTGCAATATTCACTTACTTTTCGATAACTTATGCGAGTTGAGCGGGAAGCGACATAGCTACCTTAAACAGACAATTCGTCTTCGTCTCAGCTTTGAAAGTGAGATAAGGGACATCTTTGGGACGTCGATACTCTACCAGTGTCTCGCGAATTGCGCGATAATTTGTCTCACCGCTTATCACATTTCTCGAATGGACAATTATGTTCCGGCCGAGCTGATCGGCACGGCTCTGTACCTCGGCGGGATGACGTATCAGTTGTTCATCTACTGCTGGCACGGCAACGAGTTGGCTCTGCACGTGAGGGTCGACAAATCAGCGGGCGAATGAGCTGCTTGTAGGGGAGACCGGGGCGAAAATGGCACAGCGGGGCAAAACGGGATAGTGAGGGTGAAACTCAATCTTATAATAATTTTTGGATGCTCAATTTTGTCCCAACGATACATCTAGATTTTCCAATCTGTTTTGCCCCACGGACCAACATCGTCGGCATCGAAAAGATATTGGAAAATTGCTTTTTGTCTCATTATCCCGTTTTGCCCCGCTGTGCCATTTTGCCCCACTCTCCCCTACACTGCACTGAGAAAAACTTACATAGTAAATATTTCCCAGGAGGGACGTCTGAATTTTACAGTTACGACAATGGACAAAAATTGTAGTTGTAATAAATCAATTGAGTTTATACTATCACAATCTACACTGTAAAAAATGTTGTGAAGTAATATCTGTATATTAAAATTACCGGTGATGGCATTGAAAATTAAGACATCCGTATATGAAAATTATGTAATTGTTACCAATATTATACAAATAATATTGGTAACATACGTTTTTTACATAAGTTTACATAAGTTTACATAAGGTTTACATAAGTTTTTAATATACCGGTAACGCAATATTCTTACATACGTGTCAATGAAGTTTTATGTACTGTATATGCATAAAACTTCATATACATTTATGAATTTTCAAACAAAGATTTTTTACAGTGTAGCTATATAGACGTCCACCCTGGAAACTATTCGTCATAGAAGAAAATACCATCCTTTTTCTCAGTGTGAGGAAAAGAAATGGTTGAATTAAGCGAATGCACGGTGACATACGTTCAAAAGTGTATTCGGTGGGTGTAACAAAAATTGTTCATTTCAATCGACAAATTTTGAATAAATTGAGGCAAATAATCGTTGATTTTTGTTCTATAAAAGAAATAAAAAACCAACGATTACTTAAAAATCTGAATAAAATTCATACGTATTCAGAAAAATAAGCGAATCATTTTCATAAAAAAAAGTTTTGTTGCCGGGTAATTTGTTAACCAATTAATTTTTTGATGAATTTTTTAAAAACATTTTGCAATAATTATTATGCAAAATTAATCTTCGCAGTACCTTTAGTATACACGAGTTTTTTCAGATTTTAACACCATCACGAAGTACTTGCAATTTTCTCTTATTGTCGTCGAACTTATGCGAAGTCAGCGCGCAGCGAGACTCCCTCGTTAACAAAACAATGCTTTATTTGTACTAAACAAATAACAGCTTTGAACGTATGTCACTGCGACTTTTGGTTAATCCAACCAATTTTTTTTCTCAATCTACGTCCATGCGATGTAAACGGGAGCTTATTAAATTTTACAGAGCGAACGCGTGGCACTGGCAGCTTACTTCGGAAATTGGTGGAAGTTCAATGAACGTTACAAAAGTACTTTGCGGATCGTTATAATTCGTTCGCACAGACCTCTGATCCTCAAAGTTGGCGGACTGATGACTCTATCGCTCGAAACTTTCACATCCGTTAGTAACAAGAAACGCTTCTTTTCTTTTCTTCTGACTAATTCCAGGTGATATGTGGTCTGTTGAGGGAACAGTCAATACTGGGGTTTCTTGATTGCAATCACGGAAAAGCTGAAAAAGCAACGAGGCAAATAATTGCGCTGTAAAAATAATATTTTTTCCGCGTAATATTACCATCATAATACATTGATTCTGCTCTGTTCGGCTCGCCCCATAAAAATTCCAGATGTATATGAAGCTAAAATAGACGTTCTTATATTGCAGTTTGCTCTCAGTTCAGGATTTAGTTTTTGCACAAATCTGCTCTGATAAAAGTGTTCATTTGTTATCAAAAGGGATGAAATATCAAATAATATAAAGGTAAATACCCCCTGAAAAAAGTACCTGAAATACTGAAATACTGAAATAAATAAAAATTTTCGAGTGTACATTTTCATACACCCGAGAAAAATATGGCCTTATCACCTAGATTTACCAGAATAAATACAATTAATATCGCTGATATTATTTCATTGCAATCTCTTACTCAAATTTGACTTGACGTTTTCAGATTCTTCGCATGTCTTACTCGTTGTTCACAGTTCTTCAAAGTTCGACGACCGTCTAGCTGATAAAATTTAATCGCCGATGTGACCAACGGTATAAATACTCATCGACACTTATACTTTCCTGTTCGTAGTGGCGTTTAGTCGCTTCAATAATAATCGGATTGACAAACGCATTGTAATGGTATCCGTATTGGCAATGCCCCCCCCCCCAACCCCCCAAAATGTGCTGCGTACCCTAGCAAGTTGATGGACCGCAAACGGACCAAAAAATGGACACGCCCGTTAGGGAACAAAACTGGCCGTAAAAAACGACAAAACGGACAGAACATGGACCGAATGATTTTTTTTTTTTTTTTGAAAAATTTACTCTGGTCGGTTTTCGGTTCCCGCAACCGAAAAAGGACCAAGACCGTATTTTTATTCTATCCTTTCATTAAAAACAGAATTAAAAGCAAAACAACAAAAAATAAAAAAAAAACTTTGCCAACAATTTTAATAAAAAACGTTCGGTCCTTCCTCGGTTCCCGCAACCGAAAAAGGACCAATCCAAACGTACGGTCAGTTTTGCCGTTTTTGTGGTCCGTTTCGCTCCCCAACGGACGTGTCCATTTTTTTAGTTTTTTCCCTAAAAGCAGCCGTCCGTCAACTTGCTAGGGTAATAGGGTTGTACATACTTCATTGATTAGTATGTCGTTATTAAAAAGATTAATAACTTTATTTGTATGTTGACTTGTGTATAGAATTTGTGTATAAACATGTATATTACTCCCTTTTCATTCAGGTTGATTGCATTCCTCATCACAGACAGTTCGGAAAATATGTTTTTCAAAAAATAGTAAGTAGATAGGTTCGAGAGTTTTCTGTTGGCGTTGCGACGAGATATACATTGGAGCTTTTTAAAGAGCTTCGACCATCACAGCGATACCTTGACCACCTCCGATACAGGCGGAGCCGATGGCGAATTTTCCAGCGTTTCTCCTCCTGTATTTATTACAATAAAACGTTAATAAAAATAAGTAAATAATCTGAGACTACCTTCTATTTGGCATGCTGCCCTGTGTTAGATAGTTTTCGAGTTCCGCGACTCACCTGAGCTCGTGAACGATGTGAGCAGTTATTCTCGATCCCGAAGCTGCAAGAGGATGTCCAAGAGCGACGGCTCCGCCGTTTACGTTGAGTTTGTTCATGTCCAGGCTAAGATCCTTGACGCAGGCGAGTGTTTGAGCAGCGAAGGCTTCGTTAATCTAAAAACAAAGTCTTCGATAAATCCAATCTACGAGAAAAAAAAAATAAATTGTTCGATCGGCGTACTTCGACGATTTCGATGTCGTTCAGAGTTTTTCCTGTGGCCTTGAGCAGATTCTTGATCGCTGGCGCGGGCCCGATACCCATTATGCTCGGTTCTACTCCGACAACGCTGTAGCCAACGAGACGAGCCAAAGGAGTTAAACCCTCGGACTTGACGGCCTCTTCGCTCGCGAGAATTACCGCACCGGCACCGTCGGAAACTCCCTAAAAAATGCGCATTAAATTATAAAGCGTGCTTACAGCCCTAGCAAGTTGACGGACGGCTGCTTTTAGGGAAAAAAACTAAAAGACGGACCGAAAAACGGACACGTCCGTTGGGGAACGAAACGGACCACGAAAACGGTAAAACGGACCGTGCGTTTGGATTGGTTCTTTTTCGATTGTGGGAACCAAAAACGGACCAAAGCAAATTAAAAAAAAAACGTTCGGTCCGTTTTCGGTTTCTGCAACAGAAAAAAGACCAAATGCAAACAAAAAATTTACAGTCCGTTCTGTCGTTTTTTACGGTCCGTTTTGTTCCCCAACGGATGTGTCCGTTTTTCGGTCCGTTTGCGGTCCATCAACTTGCTAGGGAGTCGATACACGTCCTCAATGAAATTCTTCGAGATCGAGATTGGTAGCTTACGGAAGCCGTGCCTGCGGTTACGAGACCATCCTTCTGGAATATTGACTTCAGCTTCGCCAGATCACCGATCTTTGTTTCCGGTCGAGGATGCTCATCGACGGCAACATCCACTTGCTGTTTCTTGACCATCATAGACACCGGCGCCATTTCAGCCTTGAAGCGACCACCGTCGTTTGCTAAAAGGTACGATAATAATTAATCGACCTATCCTGTTAAATCGACAATAGCTATATGAACTGCAGTAGTAGGCAATTGAAGTGGAACAATGTGATTTTGGCGAAAGTATATGAGAAAGGGTCCAACTTTTACCAAACTGGCGAAAAATATCGTGTTCCACTTCAATTGCAGGGGAGAGCGGGGTAAAATGGGGCAACGGGGCAAAACGGGGTTTTTGGGCAAAACAAAATTTTCCAATAATTTTTGGATCGGATAAGGTGGCAAAACTGGGCAGAAAACCTGATGTATCGAACAGGGCGAATCCGGGCATCCAAAAATTATTGGAAAATGACGTTTTGCCCAAAAACCCCTTTTTGCCCCATTGCCCCATTTTGCCCCGCTCTACCCTATATATAGCTACTGTTATTATTCGATAAATTAATCGTTATATTATTGTGCATAAGACGCATCCGTAATCGCTACGGCTACAACGTTGATATTTATCAATTTTTTTTTCAATTTCTCATTCAGTTCAGCCTTCCATAACATTCAAAATTAAAACTCATCGCCTGATCATCCGATCTTCGTGATCTTCACCTGCTTTCCACAGTTGCTGGCTTCTCAGCGCGAATTGATCGACCTCTTCTCTCGTGATGCCGTATTTTGCACCCAGTTTCTCAGCCGTCATGCCCATTGGTAGATTGCAATAACTATCGCCCAATCCCACCCACAATGCATCCTCGAAATCGAACTTCTGTCCGAGAACCGTTCCGAATCGTACGTTTCTCACGACGAAAGGTGTCTGGCTCATATTTTCCGCACCACCGGCAAGAACGATCTTCGACTCGCCAACAGCGATGCTCTGCGCACCGTTGACTATTGACTGAAAACCTGAGCCGCATAATCTGTTGACTCCAAGAGCTGGCTTGTCCAAGGGGATTCCGCATTTAAGAAGAACGTGACGAGGCAAGTAGATTCCATCGCTGGCGGTCAGCTGTTGAATAAAATGAAGAATTTAAGGAGGTTGGAGCGAGTGATGTTCATTCCGCCTAAATTCGAGAAATTCGGGCAAGAATTGCAAACACTTCCCAATGTTATAAAAATCTGAAAAAATTCATACTTATTATACGCATTGA